>BMAO01027099.1:0-149448 GCA_019973975.1 Trichonephila clavata
AATTTAACTTGAATAATATGGCAAGCCTAGATGAGATGTGAGCAGGGTTACTAAATTGGCAACTTTATAGCCCTTGGCAAAAAACAATATAGCCCAGGAACCAACAAGGAAATCGACCCTTTTGGAAATTTCCTTGAGGCTTGAAAGTGGTATCTCAAAATTGAGAAGTCAATGAGCCGAGCTCGGAATCTGCTTGTGCCTTGTCTGCAATAAGACACAGATACTTTTTCTTCCTAAATTCATGCTGGTGGAACTGTTCTAGAACCATCTGGAGGGATGTAAAGCTTGTTTATAACGAGTGTGCATTTTTCCATTACTGCAAATAAACTGTTTTAATATTTATTTGTATATATGTGCTTATACGTTTTTGGAAGTCATTTGTTCGTCCTTGTCCATTAATAAATCTGTTACCATTCAATTAATTGGAGTTGTCGACTGTCTTTCTCCTTCACAAATTCGCAACAATAGTTATCATCCTGAGTTACACAGTTCTTTCAACCTTTCTTGATCTTTCGAAAGCCATTATTGTAGAGCTCAGTAGATTATGCAGAAAACATAGTTCCACCTCTTGAATGACGTCATTTGTGTTGTCAAATCTCCGACCTCACAATGGTTAGTGATAAGAAAAAATTGCTTGGGGTAAGATACGGAGAATAGGTCTGGTATGGTATATCCTCAAAGTCACATCACTTTGATTCCTCAACCACACCTTGAAATGAGTGGGCTAATACACCGCTTGGATGCCTTTGCTGATCACACTACGCCGTTTCATGATCTGATATTTACACAGTTTATTCAGCAGTGTGAAATAATAGGTAGTAGGGATGGTATGACTCTTCTTTGCGTGGTCTGTTAAGATAACTTCGCATCAGTCCAAGAAAACAGACAATTCTATAAATGTCTGCCGTGAAGCCTTTCTTGAGGAAGGTGAGTTATTGTGCTTCCACTCTTTGCTCATCTCTGGATCATACTGATAGATCCAAGATGAATTCATAGTTACTAAGGGGTTCAAAAAATCATCTTCATCTTCTCCGAATGTTTAACATTTTCTTTGACTTGTCGCGCCATGTTTGCTTCTGAAAAGGAGTCAGTTATCATTGAACCCAACATGCTTACACCTTTGGCATGTGCAGTTTTTCGTGAATAATTTTCCATACACTGCCTTGAATAAGATCGGTCAAATTCAGGATTATTTAGATTGTTGCTCTTCGGTTATGAGGTGCGTGGTCTACTCTCAGCGCCTCCTTGAGGTGTGGGAGGAAGTGAAAGATGACTCGCCATAATACCTTTCAACTATTTATTCAACACACAAATTATCAACAGACACAATTAAAATATTCAAACAAGAAGAGATGTTCCTAATAAGAGCAATAGGGGAATAAATCACGAGAGACGCGAATTATGAGAAGACATCTGTTATATATATATATATATATATATATATATATATTGATCCTCCTTCTTTTGGGATCAACCCACGACTCTAAATGTTTGAGTTATTATTTAGCTATGGTGACCAATCGTCATTTTAATATCTTCAACTATATAATCCTTGAAACACGCTATCAAATATACTAATACCTGATCGGTAGCAATCTCTCCTCGTCGTTAGATTCTCTATATCTCAATCTCCATATAACTCCATCAATTCATCTAACTAGCTAGAAAACCTATACTATATATAAACGACCTAATCTGAATATCATGGTTTCTTCTTCAAAAGGGTTGGTTGTGATTAATTTCAATTAATAGCCCAAAGATTTCCCAAGAGGATTAGATGAAGGACGCGTATAAATCCGTCACACGGTCTAATATAGGCTAGTCCTACGTTTTCTTCACTGTGGCAGCATCGTCCGTGAGTGATGGACTTTTCCTTAAAGAGAAAGATAGCTCTACACACTATTCCTTTAATAATTGCAACTGCAGAGAGAATAGGGAAAAAATCTCCACATAAAGATTGACCTATTTAGTTTCTTTCATGTTCTAAGATAGCGATTCACAACCTTTTTATTGTAGTGGTACACTTTTAACAGTTTCAAAATTTGGCGGCACACTAACATTCAAATAAGTTTAAACGAATTTTACTTATCTGTAATACACTATGTAAAATAGTTTATTTTTATAATTTTCAATGTTAAATAAACTGATATGTATGTCAAAGACAACAAAATGGTTATTTAGTAATTAATTACTAATTAATTATAAGAATACATTTAAGAGTAATTATTATAAGAATACATGCAAAATTTAATGATTGATGATTTTGGATGATTTTGTTTATATTTGATAGTAAAATAAGTCTACTTTTAGAAGTCTTAGTATTTTTTTTTTTCTCTTTTACATTTGCTAATGCTGAAAATCTGAATTCCCACAAATATAATGCAGAAAATTGTAACAATATTTTTAAAGCTTTTTTGGCTATTATGAGATAATCGTCTCTAATTTTTATCCAAACTGAAGTAATTGACTCTTCCGAATGTTTTGAAATTAAATCGTGATTATTACAGAGGGGGAAATAAATTTTTCCTCTTCATTTAAAATTAATTCACTTACAGAAGTATTCGTTATCACTAATGGATTAGGAACCAAATAACATTTTTATACCATGAAAGACCTTAGTTCATTTCTATAAAACGGCAGAATTATTCGGCTAAAGTTTATATTTTAATTTTTTTCTAGAGTATATAATTACTAATTTTTAAAAAAAATGGCGGTACACAAAAGTTCCGCTGCACAGTGGTTGAGAATCACTGTTCTAAGCCTTTTGCCGCGGTTATCTACCATAAGAGAGAGAAAGTAATGAAACCTCATAGAAATTTTTTCTTTCATTGTACAAAGGAAGGAACTCTCGCATCGTTTATCTTAGCTATTGGTACTGTTTCAAGCCGACTCAACAGCTATTAAAATATTTTTTTAATTTGTAGAATTTTAATGAAATGCTCTTTTTGTATCTTGTTGCCTTTATTTCCCCAAATTTATACATTCAAACAATTTCTTTAATCCAAAGAAAGTTTTAATTGCATAAACTTTTTTAATGTTTGTTTGTGAAAACGTTTAGGAGAAAGATGTCGTAGCCCTGTCCTATTTTGGACTAAGTTCACATCGCCCGACGCGCCTGGTGTAGGAGGAAACATATCATCACCAACAAAAGCCATAACAATAATTATTTATTGGAGACAGACAAACACAATTAACAAGCACAAGTTTAATTTATAAGTGGAAACCTCGGAGTGATTCTCTAATATCTAGATTAAGCCTGATACTCAAATTTAATACTCAGATCTAACATTCAAATCTAATATTCCCGTCTAAGTAATCTCAGCTATCAGAATTGACAAGGAGACGAACTCTTGCTAACTTCAGGTCGGTACTAAATCTAATTCCTTTGATTCTTTTAATGATTAATCTAATACTTTATTTTAAATATATCAAATACTATCAAATACGCGCTAAGCTCGTTGAAGTGATCCGTAGACGATACTTACATGTAGTTTGGCAATTCCTTCTCTCTCTCTCTCTCTCTAACATTTACGAAATCTAGACTTTATATAGTCGAATTAATTAGCATATAACTATCTCGTGTTTTTCCCGAAGTGGCTGTGAAATAGAATAAATGCTGGCCCCAAAGTTACCCAAGAGAATTAGTTTGGAAATTCACGCGGATAGCTCCTTCACAAAGATAGATCATATATTTCTTCAACTAAAAACTGCGATTCATAATAATTTTTTAAAAAATTACATTTTAAGAGTATAAAAGAGATAAAAGAAAATACATTTACTTAAGATTCATTGAAATCAGAGGCCAGATAGTGACTTCAAGAATTCCTAAATATTACCTGAAATAGGCTTAATTACTAAAGTAAAAGAAATTTAATTTCCTAAAATTTTCTATAATACAGAAAGAAATATAAAAACGAATATATCACAATATGCAGTTTATAACACAGGTAAAGAAGTATTTGGAGAAAATGTATACATATTCATTTGTGTATAAAACACACATCATAGAACGCTTTAAATATCTTTCTTTGGCACCCCACCTAGTATGGTGGTTATGACACTCGGCTTGTAACCGAGATGGGTAGGGTTCAAATCCCGAATAAGGCATGGATATATCTTCAGGAAAAGAAGTCGGACTTTCGCCTGAAATGGATTCCAGTCTCGAATAGAAAGTAACGCACCCATTCCGTTTCATGCTGGAATCATCGTTTGTAGTAAAAGTACAGTGGTACCTCGACATACGAGTGCCCCAACATACGAGTTTTTCGAGATACGAGCCGGCGAGCGAGTGATTTTTTGCTTTGAGTTACGAGCGAAATTCGAGATACGAGTTCGGTTTAGCAGGTCGGCCGGTAGTAGCACGCGACCGCGCGCCACGCGGTCGCGCCCATCACGGTCAGTGAATCAGTTAGCAGCGTGCTTCCGCTGTGATAAATTGTGTAGTTGTGTTCGCGTTTTGTGTTGCGTTTACATTTACATTTACAGTTGTAGTTCATTTATTTTTATAACCATGTATCGGAAGAAAGTTTGTGAAAAGGTTATGCAAGAAATTGGTTTCGAGGAGTCAGAGGAGGAGGTTATTTCTACAAGTGAGATAAAGGAGATCTTAGGAATGTGGGAGAGAGTTTCACAGTTCGTGGAAAAGAAACACCCAGAAAAAGTTGCAACAGGTCGTGCATCTGATCTTTTTAATGACACTTGCCTAACTCATTTCCAGAACATTCTGAGAGGGAGGAAGAAACAAACCTCCTTGGACATGTTTTTTTCTAAACGGCCTACAGGTGAAAGCGAGAAAAATGTAGCGAAAAAGGCAAAGACCAGTGAGGATATCTAATTTATTTCTTTACATTCTCTTTTTTGTTTTTGTACAATAAATATTTGTCATTTATAAATACGTTTTTATTATTCAAAACCACGTAACAAAAATAACTGGGGTGACATTTTAGGGGTTGGAACGGATTAATGGTAGTTCAATTGTTTTGTATGAGGAAAATTTGCTTCGAGATACGAGTAATTCAAGATACGAGCAAGGTTGCGGAACGAATTAAAATCGTATGTCGAGGTACCACTGTATATATTCTTCTGTGTTTGTGGGGCCACGGTAGCCAAGTGGTCTAGGCATCGTGGCTGGCATGTCATGAGTTCGATCCCAGTACAACTAAAGTCCCATAGTGTAGGAGAGCGATGTACGTTAAATCTGTCGAGAGCTCAAATGTCTTCCCATTGGTGTGGTAGTTAGAAGAGAAGAGAGGGATGCCATCTCAGCTGTCGTCCTCGTCACTTGACCACGGTTCAAAATTACGAGGTCCGTAGCCAAAAGCCCTCGTGTAGCTGAACAGTGTGACATTTATATTCACTCACTCTTCTGTGTTTGTATTGTATGCTTCGGTTCATCTATTTCTCGTCTTTCGTATGTATCTCAGTATGAAACACACAACACAACAATATCTTCTTTTCTTTCACACTAAGCATTATATTAAGGAACTCCTGACAATACGTAATAGTGGATGGTAACAATCAGAACGAAATGTTAATAATAATCCAATTAAAGAATGTTTTTTTAATCCAGCATGATTTTTTTTAACAGTTTTCTGAATAGTTTTCCGGTACACTTATTTACTTGAAAAAGCCACACTTGCAGCTGGCTCAAACTTTTATCTTTTCATCGAGTTTTTTTTTTAATAGCAATCTGCACACATCTTATAAAGCATTTGATATACAAAAGATATTGCATTGTTCCACCTGGATGGGGAACAGGAGGAAATAGCCACAGAAAAAATTACTCGACCGCTATATGAAACTTGTTTCATTACAAGAATTACATTCAATGATCATGCATTATATAGAATAAATGTAAATACCTCATACATTTTATTTGATTGTTTGCCGATAGCTTTTTAAAAATACTTCGATGGTTTGAGGTAGGACGGTGATACTGTCGTTCTTAAAAAATACAGTTTCGAAATATATTTTATTAACTAGTAATGTTAAAAAAATTCTCATCTTTAAATAAAATAATTCTTTTGGAAAATTATTAAATTTGGACTGATGACTCATAAATGTGAAAAATGAAAGCAGGTGCGTTTCAAAGCCTGCTTTCTTAGTTCTCCAGTACAAAGTTTCAAATATGCTTTGATTTCCAAATATACTTTTTTTTATTGCAAGGATATATAGACCCGGTATTGCGTCACTCACACATAAATCCAGTTCTCGTGGAACCGGACTGTTGGACTGTTAGTGCAATGATTTATATTCGCTAATGATCTATATCCGTATTTCTAACCCGTGGTGCAGAGTAGCTATAAATGCGATCCAATAAAAAAATTATAAATTTGCAGACGTTATAAAAAAATTAGGACTAAAAATATTATACATTAAACTCTAATATTTTATTAATTTATAAATGATTAGTTTTTGAGTTTAACACATATTTTGAAGGTAAATAAGAATTGTATTTTTATTTCTCCACTCTCTTTACTTGCGTAATGAATACGTCAGTATCAGTTTTTTTTCAAAATTACAATTCCAGGTATGCGTAAGACATTGCTGCCATATTCACCTAGATTGAAAATCCAAAATTCATTTGCGTTGTCCTTAACAAGCTCATCTCCTCCTGGAAAGCTTGGTCTGACTATTGAAAAATTAGTTAATAATTGTAAAATTCATGTTGTACTTTTTAAAACTAGTTAATTATTTTATCCTCCAGTCAAAATTCTAAATATCGTCATTCCCTTGTTGTAATCCATAGTTTATTTTCTCATTAATCCCAGTATTTTTCAATTCCTACTATTAGTTCACACTCTCTATATATATATTTATAAATATTGTTCAAATTTTCAATCGTTAATAAAATACTTCATCCACTCTAGTTCAAATACATTTTTTAAACTTGTGGTGGATGACACTTGATGTTAATATAGTTTTTCAACTATTATTTCATTAATTAAATTTAATGAATTAATTTTAGTTTAATATGGGAGAAAAAATGTGCCACTTAATATTGTGGTTCTGTCATTTGTTTTTACAATTTATATTAATTGTAATTATTTTTTTATATAAAATAAAAAATTTTCTTTGTTAACCTGAGTAAGAATTGACTTTATTATTTTATATTACTTGTTCAATATAAAATCTAATAATCTTTCTTTCTTCTCACTATGCAAATTTAAATAAGCGTACATTCTTAATTTCCCAACCACACATCGCAATTTCTCACTTCCCTCAATGCCAAGTAACCATCATTTTATTTTTAGGAATGTCATTCAATTTCCAGATGGGAGGTAGTAGGCGTGCATTCGAGCACAAATACAAGAGCCGCGGGACCTTTAACTATCTTTATGATGTATCTTTTTGGTAAATACCACAAATATTTTTATCTCATCATAATCCTTCAACAATGTGTGGGTACAGTAATAAAAAGTTGAGATGAAACTGAAAAAAATTATGTGGGTATTGTTTGTGTGCATATTTCAGTTTGGCAAGTAAAAGTCGTTGTAATTACTGATAGTAGTTCTTTCTGTCCACTGTATTGAATATTAAGATCAAGTGTCTTCAAAGTAAAAACCAAATGATCAATACAAGGTTACATATTTTAAAATCATTTGAAATAAGCTTTAGAAATCTCTTATTACAGCATTTTTTTAGCATTTTTATATGTTAGCTTGATGAAAATCTGCAACCTTGCTTTTCAAATTAATATAGGTTTCTGGAAAATTCCTCAAACTTTTCGGCTCCACTTTCAAACGTCATAAGCGTTTTACCTGTTGATTCTCAAATAAAATAAATACTGGGTGATTTTTTTTAAAAAAATCACCTGGAACCTGGATATCGATATTACAACTGCAAGGGTACCAAACTTGACATGGGAACTAACGATGACTTGGAAAATAAGATTCTGTAGAAAAAAAATCAGCCCCAAAAATCGCTGATAGGGGTATTTATGACGCTGTTGTAGTTTACCAAACCGAGAATCAGCATAAAACACAGGTATGAAAGCAAAATCCAATTGTATGCTTTCATATGCGACAACGGTGACAGTAATTTGGGCTATAAAAACGTATAGACAGCTCATAAGAACAAAGCCAATTTAAGCTCATTTCGGGCCCTGGGTACATAAGATCTACAAGCTCCCTTGGCACTGGCAGATCGAAATTTTTAACCAGAAAATAAGGTCAAGACCAACTTATCCGTGCTCCTGGAGGCCCACCCCCTAGTGCCCAATGGATAAACCGACACTGCCGAAGAATATTCTCAGCTGAAGTGTACCAGATCAAGTGAATATGCGACTCACATTACCAGAGCACGCATTATTGGTAAAGTTGAATTATCTGAAGCTCCTCGTGAGCTTAGAACTCGACCGCAGCAATGTGAAGGGGCTGTAGATTGAAAGGAGGAATTATAAGAAGTTCGAGAAAAAAAACAGTCACTGTGTAATGCTTGTCGGTTCCTGCTTCCCTCAAATCCCCCTCGTCTACTCTCGGACCCGGCTAGATGTGTGGGAGGAACTGAATAATCAGTCGACATGATTCACTCTAATTATTTTATAATCCCCAAAATATCAAGCAAGCACAATAATAATCTAATTAAGATATATGATCAGATAGCAGAGAGTGAAGGTGAGACTCGTTAGCTTGGCGATAATAATACGAACCCTCAACTAATTCCACGATAACCTATACAAGCTCAATATAAACTATGTCGCGCACTAATAAGCTAAACTTCTATTTAAACAAGGATCACGATACCTGTACTTTTATGAAGTTGAGTCCTCTAGTTGAGGCCTTGAATCAGATCCTTATCCGGATTTAATCACCGTCCAGTGATACTCTCTTAGATTTCTTCAATTGATAAACTCCGATTTGCGCTTAATAATTTCACGATCCTCCACTCACCAACTAACTCTCAAAACTCGGAATACAGAATTTATATAATATACTTAATTTGCATAATCACGTTTCCTTTCTTCGGTGAAAGTTGGTTGGTAATATTACTGCCCCAGAAATGTCTTCAAGGGGTTAGTTATAGACGCGTATAGATCCGTCACAACTGATAACTATGCCCAGACAGGAGACGTAAGCCTATGCCAGAAGATGTAATAACATATGTTGCAACTGAAATTGTTGGCAGATCACAGGTTAAAACACATAACTCAGCCAGTGTGGAACATTCTTTGTGACATGTTGCGTACGACTGTAGAAATATTGTGCACAGATTGCACGGAGTAGTCTCTGAGAACGGCGGTCATGCTGAATGTGGTGGAGTTCCTCTGTGGAGAAGTATCTGAAGCGAATAAAACTTAATATTTCACTGTTGTTTTGAATGTGTTATTTTTGTGACTTTTTTTTTTTTTTGCAATGTACAGCGTCATGAATACCCTCATCGGTGATTTTTGAAACTAATTTTTACCCTCGTGAAATCCTACTTTTCATGTCACCATTCGCTTCCATACCGTTTGGTGCCATTTTCTTGGTTGGATCAAGCAACATGTGGCTGTGAATAGTGTCAGCTTAAAAAACTCCCTCTGTACATAGAGCTAAAAACTAACATAAATTGTTTTCGAAAAAAAATTGATCATGAATCTTTATTAAACATATAAGATTTTTTTTTCGGATAAAAATATCTTTCGCGTCACAATCATGTGTTAATAATGTCGTTAACTACATTTGTAGGCAATTATTTTCAAGGATAAGGCACGCGGAGAATGAAGCTATAAATGAAATATCTAAGGTGCCCCTTGGAAAATTAAGAATTCCTTGCTTCATAAAATAAACAAATGAAGCATAAATGTTTTAGAAACATTGTCGAATCTCCCACCACTTTCATGTTGCTTTCTTATTATTTACTATTTTAATTACAATAACTGATGAAATAAGGAATTTTAAGTTTCTCAAATAAATTTACTATATACCCTACATTTGTATACTCATCAGGTATCGTTAATGCTATTGTACTTTTTGTGTAAGCAAATCCATTCGGATAAATGATTGGGCATCCTTGAAAAATGCAAAGAAATAGAACAGTAGAATATGTGTCCATGAACTGCAATGATAATTGTTTCATAATATAAGCAGAAAAATAAAATTTATATCATTTATACTTATCATAAGAAAGGCAGCATTTAAAATCACATTTACTCATAACTGTTTACAATACCAGTTGTTGCAATGCAAGGAATATTTTAGAACATTAAATTACAGTTTTAGTGTGATAAGAATTGTTTCCTAAATTGAACCGATAGTCAAATCTAGAGCAGCTTATGATAGCATATTTCATAGCTGTTTTTCAACTGTTGATATTTTTAGACATATATACAACAAGCAAATAAAAGAGAAATAAATATATGAAAAAATAATTATTAAAAATATTTACTTTAAAATATATAATTTGAAAAATATTAAATTAAAGCATTAGTTGTCGATACTTATTTCAGATATGTCAATAAATTTATGATAACAATGTAAAATTTATATAAAGTAAGGCTTTCTTCTCTTCCTTTTCTTCTTGCTAGACTGTGTTCAATCTTTGAAGAAAGTTTTTCCATGCTGGCGTTATAAATATTTTTTAAGTAAATAATGTTTGAAGTTATATTTACAGATGATAATCAACTACATTTTATTAACATGCAGGAACGTCCTAAGGCATGGGCCAGGGTACAGGGCCTCGCCTAGTTCTCCACTTAGCCTTAATAAGATCATAATTCGAATAATTTCAATGGTCAAATGTTATTTCCAGTTGTATTCTCCTGAAAACTGGGAATTTCGGACGATATGCCAACTGTATACATGTGATGACCGTCGTATATGTATAGGCGAAAGCCTACCACACATCATCATTAGTCATTCAGTCAAAAGCGGCAGTCGGTCGAGCTGGTTTGTGCCATTGTAAGTCATGCTCATTTGTTTCGGGTGTACTTCTATGTACTGCCTACTTTTAAGAGTCATAGGTGGGGCCTACATTTGTGTAGGAGCCCAGGATCTATATATGCTTAGGGGTTCAGGATCTATTAGTGCATAGGGGTCCAAAGCCTCAAGACATCCCTCTGTTAACATGTAACAGTTATTAACATGTGCAGCATTTTCATTACAGGAATCTCTTTTGAGTATTATAAATACCTATATTAAAGCAAATTAAATTCCTTTTCTAGAGATTCACATGGGGAAATATATTTTCGAATTGCTTGATTTTAGAAACTTGCCTTGTGAAAAAACTATGATATGCAGATTAATATTGCTTTTTATAGAGATCTGAGGTAAAGGAAATAGAGGACGATGAGATTGTAATTGTAAGGGGGATAAGAGTGCGATTGTAAGGTGTAATAGTAAACTGATTATACGAAGGAAAGTCGTTAAGTAAGTCGCAAAAGATAATAAAAAATAATTTAACATGATAATCCTTTGGAAACAATTTTTATTTTTCTACGTAATCTCTAGCAACGTTGATGCATTTATCCCATCTTTTTAACAGGCCCCAGTTCAAGCTGCATAAAATTCTGAGTCATCCGCAGTAGGAGTTCATGTTAATCGACGTCGTCATCTGCAAATTGTTTGCCTCCAAGATTTTGTTTCTGTGAACCAAACAGATGAAAGCTAATGTGTCCATTCGATTCGTTTCTGTGTTCCTCGGTCAGTTCCCGGGTGACCCAACGTTCGCACACTTTTTGGAAATTCAAACGATCATGCATTAAGCAGTATGCTAAACCATAAGAATGTCCAATTACCGTTGCGATGCTGTCAATTGTCACTCTTCGATCCACCCGAATCAATTCCTCTACCTGTTGCTAAGTTGATATTGTCGCAATCAAAACTGGACGGCCGCTTCGATCTTCATCAACAACCTTCTAACAGCCTTGCGAAAATTTCTTCACCCAAATGTACACTTACTTACTTACTCACTCGGGAGAATCAAGCCCACCCAAGGGGTTTCGAGCTGTGAATCGACCCTCCGAGATGTAACTTTATTAAGGTAAATAAAAAAGTGTACAAAGTGGTCCCGAGGAGGGACCCTCCCCCCAAAATTCTTGAGAAAAGGGGAGAAAATACAGATGGAAAACTTTACAATTTAGTATAACATTGCAAATACAAAAAAATTTTTTAAAAAACCCACAACACAACACAAACACAAATACACCGACGCTGTATAACTAATGAGACAGGAAAGACATGAAAAAAGCAATAAGAGAAGCGGGGAAACCCCTCCTAAAAGGGAGTTCGAGAAAGGGGAGGGGAGGAAAGTGCAAGAAAAAGATAGCGGAGTTCCAGACATTTTTTTTGTTTGTTATATTCTGGAAAGAGCAATAATGGCTGGTTCACGAGCGGCAGCAGAGTGGGATCCTGGAAGAGGACCCAAAAGACGCAGGGGGGTGCCAAAGGGGAGGCACCATATCCAATAACCTCCCCTCTCCAAAAGCTCCCAAGGCAATGAAAACAACAGAGAGGGAATGCAAACCAGTCATTCTAAAAAGGAGAAGAAAGGGAGAGGGGAGGGAGACATTGGCCAAATGACGAAAACCAGCAAATGGTCGAAGGAAAGCCAAATTATTTTTTTGAAGAAAAAAATGAAAAGGAATGGCAAAAATGAAATGAAAATACAAGAGGAAGGCCAAGAAACAGGCAAAAGGAGGGCTTAAGATAGCCTATCACAAATGGATTTGGAAATCGCAAAGCAAGAAATTAATTTATTGTGGATAGTGCGATTATTAGTAACAGAGTTAACCCAAGGAGAAAGAGCATTTGGATTGGGATTAACAAGATGATGATCGGCAGTGAAGGGACAGTGGAAAACGTAATGGTCGGCGTCCCCGGCCGACCCACAAATGCAATTTGGAGAGGAAAGAAGATTGAACCTGTGCAAGTAAGAGGGGAAAGGGCCATGATTAGTTAGAAAATGGACCAGATATTTAGAAATTGGAGAAATGTTAAAGTCAGGATTTTTAAAAAAGCGTTTGACCCTAAGCCTTGTATTGCAATCATTCCAATAGGAGGTCCAAGACTCTAGGACAAATTTATTTAAGGAACTAGAGAGATAGGAGCAGGGACCGAAAACACTTCACCATCATAAACAGCCTTTTTTGCACAAAAATCGGCGTAATCATTATAGATGTTATTGTTATGAGCTTTGACCCAGTAAAGATTATAATAGCTCCGGAATTGAAACAATTTAAGTTTAATAGAATTGAGATAACTGGATTTATTTGTAAGATTATTAAGAAAGATGATAGAGGAGAAACTATCAGTATAAATGTGAATTTTAGTATTATGATGAACTGCCTAACAGACAGAGAGGCCGATGGCAGAGAACTCTGCCTGAAAAACAGAATTGAAATTTTGAATTTTAAAAAGATACGTTTTAAAGGGAAAGCCCCGATGAAAAATACACACGGTGAAACCAACCTCGGAACCGATTTTGGAACCATCAGTGTACACTTCCCACTCAGATGGGCCCTCGAAAGTATTGATAGGGAAGGAAAGAAAATCCGGAGGGACCTGATGAAGAAAAATATAAGAGTCCAACTTCGAAGCTGGGATAAGACCTGGAAGGAGATCGTTCCTGTTGTTCCAAATTTGGAACTTAAAGTAGAGAGAGCGAATAGTAATATGAATGGGGGGAATCCCCGATAGGATATTAAGAGCATCTGTAGGAGAGGTTTTATAAGCTTTGGTAATTTTTAATAAGTAAATCCTCTGAATGGATTTAAGTTTTTGTATCTGGACAGAGGTCACGAATCCACCCCATACTCCTGCTCCGTAAGAGATGATTGGTTGTACTACAGAATTATACCAAAGTTTCATTAGGGAAATATGCTGGTGATTGAAATTTTTGGAAACACGATGAAAGTTGGAGGAAATCGAGAAAATCTTATCTTTGATGGAATTTATATGGGGAGTCCAAGATAAGAACCCAAATGTACACTGCTTTACCCTTCTCCCAATGATAAGCCCTTCTCTCCATGAACAGGCAATATTTCTTTATGAATATTTTTAGATTCAAGTCCTTTCGCCACAAAAATCGGACCACAGCTCTCTTCTGCTCTATGTTTTAATCATTCAGCACCATCGTCATTTCTGAAACTGCACTACGTATGCGTGTTAATGCTATACTGAATATGAATTAAATATCATAAACTAACTATATGCGGCTGCCATATATGAGCATTATTTGAAGCTACTTTAAATCCTGCCATATACATTTGAGACTTACCCTCGTGTGCTGTTTTGATCAGAATTGACAAGTTAGAATGAAGTTCGCGAAGCTACATACGAGTCGTGTAAGTGTAGCTGATGTTCCAAACAAATTCCGAGGTTTAACTGGCTTAACTGTGCCTCGAAGCTATCTTTTGAGTACTAAGTGAATCTATTATTTTTAGCTAGGATTTGGGATTTATTTTGATTTTTTTTCAATTGGATATTTATTATTGAGATATTGTGATTAGATATAAAAAGGGGGCCGTGGGCATCGGACGCCAGACCGGAAGGTCTGGGTTCGATGCCCGATGCCACCAAATACTCTCCGAGTACACACGGAGTACAAGCTCGTTAAATCAGTGGGTCCGAATGATGTCACCATCTATCGTGAGCAAAATCGTACTGTCACCTTCATGGGCTCAAATCTTAGGCTAAAACGACAGGCGTATCTCTTCCCCGTTGCCATGATGAATTTCGTGGGCCTCGATCTGACAACGTCAGACAGGTGGCATAAGCAACAACAATAACAGATATAAAAAAAATTTCTTGAATTTTATTATGTCTCTAGATTCTTCCCCACTCAACATTTATATATGAACTCCGATTCATTTAACTTTTTAAATGTTTGGATGAAAAAGATTCTGCTCATTTAAAATGTGAACAGACAAAATTTAATAAATCAAATAAGGTAATAAATAAACTTTTCTCTCGACTAGAGTAAAGAGTTTTCCCCAAGAAAGGGAGGAATAATTATTCTGTCAAGAAAATTAGCTTGCAGATATAATTTGATGGATCAAAAGAGGGAGCTACTGCATCAAGGAACTTGTTCTTTTTTTGAGTGGAAAATCATAAAATTGCTGTAGAATAGAAAGTCGAGGTGAAAAAAGAGGCTGAAAATAATTGATCTAATTCTTGGTGAATTTATTGTAGCACAGTTTTCCGGTAAACAGAAAGAATTTTTTCCAATTCGAGAACGACATAGGATCATAACAGACCTACACTTCTATTCATAAATACGATTAATCGCGTTCGAATTTCAACCTGATACCGTTAAAGCGCAATTTAGTTTCACGAGTCTGTTTAACACGTGGTTTAACTATGTCTCCCTTGATAAGCAATCACTTGTGATACCACTCTTAAACGTTGCAATATCTAATTCTTATTTTTCTACTTGTGAATTTCAAATTAATCTTTCATCCCGATGACGCCATAGCTTCCTGTTATTCCTTGTTTTTCTTTCTGTTTTACACACATGAACTACCGTTTATTAGAAAATGAAACTTTCCAGTTTAAATCAACTGACTTTTTTTTGTAGGGGATTATTTTCAAAATCTTGTGGTCAAAGAAAATGTAGTCAGTACACTTTCAAATTTTTGCGTATAGACTTTTTTCTGTTTTAAGTGATTTCCGTAATAATTAAAAATTATCTCGGAAGAATGTTAAGGTAAACCAAAAGCATATGTTATCGAGGAAACCTTAATGTTATTGAGCGAATTCGAACGTTTTGGAAAAATAAGCAGATTTGTGTCAGGAAATCTACCACAGTCTACACACTATGCGGGTAATTAAAAAATGAGAAAAACTTTGTCAATTTGTGAAAAAGGTGAAAAAGGATTGGCGAGAAAAAGGGGCTGGGACAGAGGAAAGTACTGTAAAAGATGTTCTGTGGTATCCAATCATACATTCTAATGACCTCGAAGATATTATTATTTTGAGTAATAGCGATCTAGGATTAGGATACAGAAATTAAGATCTGCCATGCAAGAGATTAAGAAAAAGCAAAAAGTCATTAAGAACTATGGTCAAATAGATAACTGGTTAATAAAACAATGAACACAATTTTCTTAAAATATTTAAATGATAAAAGGCTTAACCCCTTAACTTAGCGGTTCTTAAACTTTTGATTTTACGGTCTTATATATGGGCCGCTTGCGGCCCCCAATACCATATCTGGAAGTAAATTTGATGTGGAACGAAGTTTTCCTTTTCATGCTTGGTAAAGTGCTTCCTGATTGTTCGAGCCAATCGTTTGATTAAAGTTAGTGCAAGAAGTTAAAAAGTTCAGGAAGAAGGTGAGCTGAAAGACTGCTCTCTCATTGGGGCATGGCAAGTGACGACAGACTATCATTGGCTGCCAGAGGGGTCTAAGAAACTGAAAAATGTAGAAAAGGGTGGGACTTGTCCAATGAAGAATAATTAAAGTTATATATTAAATAGTGAATAGGTGTGCCATAAAAATTTGTACTAGAAAATAATAATTAGGGGGAGTATTAGGAGGAAGAAATATTCTTCTTGGACTTTTAGAGTTTATATCTGGGGTTTAATTAGGGAGAGAGATTAAGCACATTTATGTTACTTGTGTTCTGAAAAGAATCAAAGAAATTTTTAGCAATGTGTTGCATATGAGATTTGAAGCATTTAATTTTTAATGCTTTGCGGATGTGATCGTTTCTCATGTAGAGAGATGCATTGACGATCAACCGAATGAGAGAATTTTGCAAAGTATCTAAATTATTTATATTAGTTTTAGTGGCATATCCCCAAACTGGACAAGCGTAAGCGATAATGGGACGCATCTAAACTTTCGATCGCCACTGCTTCCCTTTATGTTATCGTGGAATCCCGAAAATTCGAACACCCTTCTCTGACGTCTAACACATGACTAAGTGATTTAAAGGTTCCTCAATAGTCCTAAGATTGTCTCTGTTATTTGTAAATACTTTTTTAACACTTTTTTTTCCTTTAAGAAAAAGGTAAACATTTAATTATATAACTATTAATCTAATTATAAAATACTACAAAATACTAGTTTCGAATAAACAAATGATATAGGACCCAATCGATTAAGAAATCGAGATGAATGCAATCGTTATCGCATTGGCGCGCTGTGTGGATTCAGTTCTTAATCTTTGCACATGTGTTTCTACTATGTATTTTGTTAAAATATTACGTTTTAGTAATTGCTATGTAGTTCCAAACAATAAAAAAACTGAATTAATGTTCTTGATTGAAATACTTGTTCTAGTATATATTTTTATCGGGGAATATTTAGTGATCTAGTCTAGGATGAGACATCTTTCAATTTTTCCACGAGGTCTTTCAGAGTCTGTAAAAGAAGAAAATCTTAACATTGGATGAGAGACCTTCGCGGACCCCCTTCACTTCTCAAACTATGTATTAAGAATGTCGTGTTTCCAAGGTATTTCTTTTATTTCAATAACATAATTGCTTGGGATACTGGTAAATTTTTTTTAAATTTGGCCACAAAGATTAATATTACTGTTGTAACGTTTTCCGCCACACAGCAGTGAATCGGCTTCTTTTATGGATATGATCACCAAGGGCAATGAGCCTCTGCACCCTTAAAATATTGCGTGGCCTCGTCTTGGACATCACCTCGGCAACCTTTGACACCACGAGGAACCCCCTATTCCGCCCACGAACCGGATATTTCCCGAGGATAAAGGTGCCAGCAACTACCATTGAAAAATCCTCTAGAGAAGCCACAGAGAGAGACGTGACCTCCTCCCTCACAAACAACAGAATTTAGACTCTAATCATTCTACATAAACAATATTTTTTTTCTTCAGTGTACATACCTTAATTAATAGCTGCGACGTAAATAAACTAAATATCTATATTAATAAATATCACGCTACCCTTATTTATCTCAAACGGCACACTGTATTATTATTTTGTTTGATGTTTTCCATCAAAAGAGAACTATTTTCTTAGCTAAAAGCTTCCTAGTTGACCTATTTGACTTGGAAATAAGAGAAACTCACATAAACTTATTAACATAGGTTATATACCAAAATTTAGTACAGTGTGTGGATATCATTAAAAAAGAAGAAATTTTAAAATATATGAAAAGCAGCGGTTTTATTTATATTTAATACATGATCACAATATTTGTTAATAAAATTAAACGACAAGATAAATACAATTAATAAATAGCTGTAAATATTTTTGAACGCTTTATTTTGTTTTAAATATATTTCAGCTTTACAAGAATTTAAACCTTTTTACAGACATCAGGTTATATTATTTATTTAATTTCAAAACTTTTCCTCTTTCTGTACAATAAATAATATTACAGATGCACACACATAAATACAGAATATACAAGTGTTAATTATATTTCGCCTGACAGGTATGTTATTTTCAAAATATTTTTATAATTGAAAATTGTGTGTTGCTTAGAAAATTTAACTCCGCTACATAGTTATTGTTTTATTGTTTAAACGTGTAATTCCCAAACTTGCTTTATGCGTTTGATTCGAAATTAAAGTTATTTTTATTAGAAATCTGTAAAAATCAAAATCATGTGGTTTCCATATTTTGTTGTAGAAATAATTTAAGATTTTTTTATATGTTTCAAAGTAATATGCATGTAAGTTATGTAATGCCCCCCCCTTAAAAAAATCAAAGTGTTTTTGTGAAAAGCTATTAGATTCTGCAAAACCAATAAATTAAAACTGCATCTGAAAGTATAGTTTGAGTTTTTAAAGACAACAGAGCAAAGACTTTCCTAATTCATTTTATCATTTCTTTATCATATTTGTCTGTATGACTACAGTGTGAAAATTGTTTAACTTGAAACTGAGCAGACTGAAATATAAACATATATTTGACAAAATTGAGTTTATTAGAGTACATTTTATTTACATAAATTTGTTATTTGCATGTTTTTAATAAAAATCCATGATACAAAAATATTCACAAGAGCTTAATGAAATATAATACAAAATTTTCAAGTTTTTTTTGGAAAAACAAAGCATTTATTGAGCTTTTAGAAAATAATCTGTGATGCATTGACATTTTTAGAATTAAATTGTCAACAAATTGTTCGATGTCGTCCATTTTACCGTTCATTTCACCATTCGAATGTGCTTTTCATGTTGTTCCTCATTTAGAAAAATGTGGCAACAGAAGCTGTATCTTTCATTGCATTTAGCGGTGGAGAGTTTGCAAGCGTAGAGAGTGAAAGCGACTTCGATAATAAATTGCTCGTGTCACGTTTTTCGAGAGTATTTCAAGCCAGTTAGTCTCCTTCTTACGAAATATGTGAAAATGCCTCTCTTTCCTTTCACATCCCTCTTAAATCTCGCCTGCGCTGCTGATGTTTTCCTTATTTTGTTCACTCCCAGAAGAAAAATCTTTTTTTATTAAGTGATTTCTGTTTCATGTTCAGAGAAAAAAAAATGCATGAAAATACATAGTAGTTTGTCGGGACCATTGTACTATTTCGTGTTGTCCAATATTTCGTCTTAAGGTATCCGACTACTTGCGGCAACTTTTAAAAAAAAAAAATGTAGGTTAGGGAATTTTTTGAGGTTTATAGATTTGTTTAATACATTTTTAGAAAAATATGCTGAAATTAAGAAGATAAAAAGAAATTATTATTACTAAAATGGGAAAAATTTACAAAAAATATCATACATGGGGCCCATTCTGTATCAAAAGTTTATGAACAAATTTTCAATTTTTCAATTCTGATGTGTTGCTATGTTATTCATTTTTGAAATGACCTTCAGGATAAGAGATATTTTAATTTTTACAAAAACTAGAGCACTTTATCTTAGTTATTATATGAAATTGCTTAAAAAATTAGTGATTATATCAATATAAGGGATTGTAAATTTTGTAATAAAACAGTGATTGATAAATCTGAAGGTTAAAACACTTCTACAGAACATTCACAAAAAATTTCAGTTAATTATTTTCAAAACTTTTTTAGCAATCGCTGACCCCGTTTGAATATTTTCAAAAAACACATTTCGAGTAAAACGCATTTTAAAGTACGACATTTTGCTTAAAGTAATGACATCTGCATTTACTAAAACACTTGTAGTCTTTGTTCTAGTGAACGGAAAATAATAAATTTGGTGTTTTTATAAAGCGAAGTAAAAGGTCTATAAAATAAAATCATAAAAAAAAATGTGTCAATTTTTGGCAAAATTTTAGGGTAGTTGGACCCCTCAGGGGAGATTAACCCCTTTAGATGAGTACGGGTGTCACAATCCCAAGGTGCCCTAGTGATCTTTTCCTTTTCCCACGGGGTTTACTGTCTTTGGTAAACATGGGCTTCACGAACCCGGGGTACCCTAGTGATCCTTCTCTATTTTCGACCCTCTTTTTTGTCATTCAATTCATTCTTTTTTTCTCTTCCCGTCTAGACCACAGATATTAAAACAAATGTTTAACGCAGTATAGCCGAAATCGGCTCTTGCGCCAATAAACCCCAAAATCACTCACTCACTTAGGGTAGTTGGATACTTAAACGTTTTCGCGTTAAACGTTTCACTGCATTTCAATTCAGATTTCGAATAATTGCATTTTTATTCTTTCATCTACTTCCTGAAGTTTATTACATGCTGCAGTCTTAATGTGAATTGTTATTCTCAAGGGCAACTTTTAAGTACTATCTTCTCGTTTTACAGGGAAACGCTTCCGTCCGGATCTATATTCCCGCTTTAGAAAAACAATTGGCAACTTCAGACCAAAAATTGACTCAAGGTCGATTACTTAGTCTGTATTATCTCACTGAATTTATCTGCTTTTCATTGAAGAAGAGAAGTGTAAATTTTAATTCCAGAGAGAGATTTAGAGTTTTTTTTTCTGCAACGAAATAGAGCATATGTACACCATACTTGTATTCTACAATTTCAATGAAATTCGAAAACTTTACATGCCAGTAGTAAAAGAACATTAATTTTTAAAATTATAAAAATAATATTTTAAAACATTTTTAAAAAATGTAAATTACGCCATAATATTTAAAGTAACATAAGTGTTTTTAATAAACTGTATCGGCAAAAAGTTGAGTCCTGATGTAATCTAAATTTTAAAATCTTAACCATATACTAGAGCAGCAGTTCTTTAACTGTGGTCCGTGGACCCCTGGGGATTCCCAGAGACTTTCTTGGGCAGCAATACTCCACCCGCGGGCCGCATGCGTCTCACCATGTCTTTTTAATTGGCCCGGTCTTGGCCCATTACTCTGAGAAATTCATTTATTTCTGAAAATTTGGTAGGAAAAAATAAAATATATCAATTTCGCTTTTGTCTGTCGATGTCGTATGGGTACGATTGATATTTCCCCCCAACCCCTTATTAGTGAAAAAAAACAACAACAGTGAAGTAGCGACCATTTTATGAGAGTGGAACTAATTTTTAACTATCTTTCATATCATGCAAGCGAAAAATATTCGAAGAAAATAGATTGTTTCAAGACGATTGTGAAGTTGACTATTTTGTAGCGAAAAACAAGCATGGTTCAGTAGTTGTTTGATTTGTCACGAAAGTGTATTTAAAAAATACTTATAAACAGGAATTGTTCAATGACACTTTTCCTCGAAGATCTTCTTCAAGAGATGCTTTCTTGAATAATCTTTACAACAGCAAAAAAAAAGTGTTTTGTCAGTGGTAATGTCACTGCTATAACAAAGGCACCCTAGGAAATTTGTTATATCATTTATAATCATATGAAACCGTTTACTGATGCAGAAATTGTGAAAAAGTGATTATTGAATGCTTTCAATTCAGAAAAATGCAGTGAATAAAATTTAAAAAAATATAAAATAATAATTAAAAAAGCAAAATAGGAGTTTTAATATTTTGATCAAATTCCACGTTTTAAATTTTCTACGTTATCTTTGTCTTAAAGCATCCCCCTCCCTTTCCATTAATCCTCATGTTGCGGCCCGCGTGAAATAGCCATCAAATGCATGCGGCTCGCGTGAAATAGCTAACATATGTATGCGGCCCGGCAGAAAAAAAGGGTTGAGTACCCCTGTTCTAGGGGGTCCGCGAATGGGTGTGTTAATTTTAAAATTTAATGTTAAAATACCCCTCTTTTCCAGACTCTGAAAGGCCCCGTGGAAAAAATCAAAAGATGTACCGTCCTAGACTAGATCATCAAATTGTCCCCAATGAAAAACTCTTCTAGAACATTTATTTCGATCAAGAATACTAATTTAGTCTTTTTTATTGTTTGCATCTACATAGCCATTACTACAGTGTAATATTTTTAGTTAGATGTTTACTGTTTTCTTAAAGGAAAAAAAAGTGTTAAAAAGTCTATATAAGTTGTAAAGACAATCTTAGGATTATCGAGAAATCATTAAATCACTTAGCCATGTGTTGGGAGCCAGGAAGGGGTGTCCGAAATCTTGGGGGTCCGCGGTGACCGAAAGTTTAAGAACCTCTCTACTAGAGGAAGCTAATAAAAATATTTCTGAAAGAAAAGAGGATTGTAAAAAAAATAAAATTATTTAATAATAAATAAGAAGAAAAAAACTGTTTTCTTAATTTTGGAAACTTTTCCAAGTTATTAAAAAATAAGATTTGTGTGATCATTTGATTCACAAATAACAATTTCAACTTCATATAAAAAAATACAGTGATGTTTTGACTTGCAAACTTCATTTGTTCTTGTCTGCGGTTTGTAATTGAAGCCCGGTTTTGCATTTTATCTTCCAGGAAATCAATTAATCACTACTGAGATTTTCATACACTGAAATTTTGGAAAAAAATTAAAAATGCATTTACTTATTATTACTATATTTTCATCTTCCCCGAATTTTTTTTCAAAAAATCAATTTTCTTTCAAAAAATCAATTTTCTTTTAACTGTTATTTATTTTTGTGTATTATTATCATTTGATACTTTTCTTAAGGGCTATTTTCAAATATGGAAAGAAAAATACTTAAACACACAAAGAGGATACCCCAAGTTTGTTAGTAATGTTTTTCTTCTACTGAAGATTTTCTATTTTCCTCTCGCTTTGTTATTTTTCCTGCTTTTTTCACACTTTCTGTCGCTTCGCAGAAGTAAACTCATCGAAAAGTATTTTATCAGTCTATTTAGGTAAAATTCTGTGTCATTGACCACCAAATGCATGACCTCTTCCAGTACATTCACATAATAAAATTTACGTTCAGTTTCTTCTAAAATAATTATTGTTACAAATAGTCCAGAACGTTTTCTCAGGTCGCCAGAAAAAACTTCCAGCAACTGATTAAAAAAAACATAGACAACAAATCCTTTTAGTCTCGGGAAAGGGGAAAAAAGATTGGTTAGTGAAATGACGCTTAAAAATTATTCTGAAAATTAAAAGATTTTCATTGGAATATAGTGAAATAGAATCCGTTTTCAGATGTCGTAAAATCCATCATGATTGGTTATTTGAGATTTGAGGACCACATCTGCCGAATGGACCCCTCATCCATGACGTGCAGAATTTTTAATTACAAACCTATTGGAACTCAGTGACGTATCGTACACCCCGCATCGCGAGGGGATCAGGATTCTAGGGACCTAAAGCCAAGTACGTAACCTTTGCAAGACCCGGCTTGGGGCCCAAAATTTGACTTTACAGAGGGGCTTAATTTTTACCGTTACACCACTGTTGGAACTAGAACTAGAGGTAGGCCCAAATTGAGATGGGTTGATTGTGTGGAGGACGATTTTACAGTTTTAAGAGTGACTAATTGGAGAAATGTTCCTAAGAGAAGATCGGAATGTAAAAAGGTTCTTGAGAAAGCCTTGGCCCACTCAGGGCTGTTATGTCAATAGAAGAAGAATCCTTTTTGGAATATTTGTGTGTGTATTAGAAAAGGAATAATTCGTATAATATTGGTAGAAGGAAAGCTGAACTTATTTACATACACCTAAGATGACATTTTAAAGTACACATTTTTTAACAAATGTCGAACAAGAATAATTTATTATGCTATCGTTGCTCAATATTCGTAGACTTTCATCATAATTTTCATTATATTAGAAAGAATTTAGCACTGAATGTGCGCTTGTGCTGCAATACAGGTTCAATAAAGCTCCTTCAAACATATAACAGGAATTGAATGAGTAACGTGTTCAACATCTTCACCTGATTGATTGATTGTTTATTGACGTAGCACTCAGAAGCTGCACCAGGCCTGTTGGTAACAAATCTTTTATTTTTGAACCTCTGTCAAAGGACAACTCGTGAGCTAGCACGCCACTCTGCAAATTTTCCCACCTCACCGCGCGTGAAAAGCTGCACGAGGTTTTTGACAACGGACCTCGCAATTTTGAACCTTACGCAAGAGACGAGAACGACGCCTGAGCTGGCACCCCCTCCATAACAACCACACCAATGGGAGGACGTTTGAGCCTCGGCAGATTTAATGTGCAATGGCCCCCTCTGCACGGGAGAGGGGGAGGTTCTTCAGCGGCACTAGGCTCGAACTCATGACACGCTAATCATGAGTCCGTGACCTTGACCACTGGTCTACAACGGCTATATTGTTAATCGCATGTAAGAGTGTATGATACATCTGATAAACAATTTTCTTTTTGAAATGGTAATACCAAAAAAAAAAAAGGTGCTGAAATGTGTAATGCTTAGAAGTGCATTTATTACTTTTTTCTTTTCCCCTTATTGTAATGTCTTATCATAGTAGAACAAGACAAATAAATGTAAATGTTAGACTTAAAACACAATTCTTTACATTTGACTTAAACAAGAAACTTGATTGTTCACATAAATGTTAAAATTTTGAGGGTATTCGAACTTCTAAAGAAATGTATGTCTTTACTTAGTATCTGAAATGGATCAAATTATTTAGAGACACTCAATTGAATTCCTTTACACAATTTTACAAAAGTAATCTTGATATAAAAAAAGTACATAAAATAAATTCGTGATAATTTACAACATGTGTTTCCAAGAAAAGCTTAAAATTTTAAAAAATTTCTATATCTATACTAACTTTTCTGTTTTTTGTGGAAAATCCTAATTCTCTTTAAAATTACAATATAAAAAATAATTATACCATTTAATCTGAAATAAATTAATTTCTAAATGATTATTTAACATTTGATGAAAACCTGAAAATTTGACCGAACGTCAAATCTGCTTTATGATGCTCTAAAAAAGTTTCCAGAGAGAAAAAAAATGTTATTATTCCTTATTGTAAGTAAAAAAAAATAAGAACATTGAAATTAATTGCTTAATTTTGGTACTCTCTTAAGTCTATTGCTGAAATCACTAATGGACTTAGGGGCTGAAAAAGTAATCTTTCTTACGACAACAGAAATCTAACGAAAACATCAAATAAGAAGACCCTGCAGGAATAACCTGTTTCAAACTTTTTCTTTCTTTTTTATTTTTTTTTAAAAAAAAAGAAAGTGCCCCCCACAATATGAAGCATTAAACGTCCTTGAGAGCAATATTAAAAAACGAAATAAAAAAAAGGGAAGAAAAATTCCAGCACGCAATTATTGTTTGTTAGTTTCCATAAATTTCTTTCGATACACTCCTAGAATGTAATACCAAGGCTTCAGAGTCATCTAGGACCGCAAAAGTGACATGCTGATAATACAGCTCAAATGATTGGTTGGCGCTGACGAAAACTGGTTGAAATGAGGTCTTTTGAGGCCCTGCATTAGGGGGCGCATAAACACTGCTTCTAACGATAAATATTTTCTTTGTCTATCTAAAAAAAAAAAAAGTTCCTTCAACCATCGGCGGGAACTCAGAGCTATGTAGAGCGAGGTCATTTAGATGTAGGTTCTAGAAGCCCTACAAATTAGGAATTAAACACAAAACTTGTGGTAACAGGGTACGAAAAAAAATCGTTTGCACCTTGAGAGGAAGGAAAATTATACTACTTAATCCCCCTTAAATGTGTTAGTCATAATTTTTCTCTCATAACATATCTGTAATTAATGTTTGTTTTCGTGCATTTATTGATCATTTTATTTTTAAAATATCTACATTCGAAACCCCACGATTTTGCAAAAGCGTACAAACTAATTTTTTCTCTTAATATTTACTGTCACTTTGATTAGAATACACCTATAAAATTGTTTTAAGAATATTGTTACAGTAAAAAGTTATTTAAATGCAATATTTTGGCAAAAAATGAACCTATTTTCAAAACATTCTCCTTTTATGAAAAATGTTTCTGTTATTGTATTATTTTACTTTTTATTGTTAAGATTTCTCTAGAGGCCTGAACTAGAATTTTTGAAAAATTCACTTTATTTTCAGAGTTATTTCCAATTGAAATAATCATCGGTGTTTTTTTGTTTTTTTTTTGTTAACATTTCTCCACTCTGATATACTAAACTATGGATAAACCCATTTCTAAATTATCTGTGTCAAAAATCCTAGTTCAGGCTCTTTACAGAGGTCTGTGCTTTATATATAGATAAAAAATTATTATTATAGAAGCATTTTCCATAAAAGGAGAATGTTTTAAAAATACAAAACTCTTTTTTTGTGTCAAAATGCTGCATTTAAATAATTTTTTTTATTGTATAAATACAATACGCAAACAATAAAGATTAGCTTTAAAACAATTTTATTCATGTATTCTAATATAAGTGGCCCTAAATATTAAAAGAAATTCGTATGTAGGCCTTTGCAAAATCGCGGTTCCGAACGTAGTCGGATACCTTAAATGTTTACCATCAAACATTTAGCATGTGCAGTATAAAAAAATTATTAAATAAACCAGAATGTTTAAAAAAATAAAATTTAAAGCAAGGAATCATGCTATAACATATGCAAAAATAAAATAAATGCATGCATAAGGTATGTGAGCTAGATATAATTTGACATTTCATGGAAGTATACGCAGTAATCTGTAGTGTAAGAGAAGTTTCAGAGTAAAATTAAACGTGGCGCTGTGTTAATTTGCTGTAAGATATGTGCAATTTAAAATTTATTCTTTTTAATGAGCAAAAAAATCTTCACGAATTAATTAATTTAGCTTTGCTCAGAGACAAAACTATATAGGTTTTTTTATCGTAAGAATTTTTACGCCTTCTCAGTGGCGTAACGAAGAATATTAGCCCCTCCCCCCTGCAAAGTTAGGTTTTGGGCCCAAGTGGAATCTTACAATGGGTTATTTACTTGGTGTCAATCAGGTTTTGGGCCCCTAGAATCCTGCCCCCCTCCTAGATTGAGGGGATGTGCGTTACTCCACTCCTGCTCCTGATAAGATGAGTCTTAAGGGGGCTCATGTGCTTTCACAAAAATGTTTCAGTTTTTGTAAGTGAAAACCTGCCTTTTGAGGCAAATTTTAAGGTAAGAAAATAATTTAAAGGTAAAATAAGTAAAGCAACAATGATGCTATGGAAAAAAAATTGATTAACAGAGGAGTACAAAATTCAGAAGCAAGAATGATTTTAAAAATTAATACAGAATTATTTTTCTGCAATTTACAAAAAAAATGTTTAATCATAAAGACCATCCGTTATTATTTAGCGCTCTCCGGTTTTTACGTCTCGGTTTAATAAATAAATAGATAAGATAGAGTAGAAGCCAAAGTATATTGCATTTTTTTTCCTTTTATTTTTTGTAATTGAATTGAGCATAATTCATGAAATAGATTAATCAGAATACAAAAGGAACAATATAAATAAAACGAATTAAATGTTTGCACTAATAAAAGTTTTTTAAATTATTTAAACTCAAATTTTAATTCTGAGAATTATTTTTTATTGAATTGTAATTTTAAAAATATCTTTCTCTCTTTTTCCTTCTTTAATTCTAATTTTAAAAAAAATTGATTCTTATCAAATATTCTTCTTTTAATGTTAATAAGAATTCGAAATTTTCCTAATTATAGCATTATTTAAAAAATATTTTAAAACTCCTTAAAACAATATAAATTATCTTAATAAGAACACGAGAAAAAAACATATACAGTCGACTCTCGCTAATTCAAACTTTCGATAATACGAACCTCTCGCTTATTCGAAGTCTATGCTCAGCTCCTAGAAAAACTCTTGATATTTCGAACTAAAACAATACGTTTTGGTACACTCATTATTTCGAAGTGAAATCCTTGGCTGGCCATACTACACCATGCAATGATTGGAAGTTATCTTATAAAACTTGTGACGGGTGCTTACGCGTTTCACTAACCTTCTCTTAAAAACTTTTAAATTGTATTTATTTTGACCAATCCCCGCTGAGAGCTGAAAGTGTGACTTATGCAAATAAGATAGTTTCGGGTTTAGCGAGTTCGAAAGAGATATAAAAGGGAGAAATGAAATGAAGAGTGAGGATAACTAAGCGGTTTGATGAAGGATGACTAAGTGGTTTGATAGAGGAGGATTCCGTGTGTTTTGATTAAAGAGTAAACTACGCGATTGCTTAAGAAAGTGTTTCTAAGAGTTTAGTTTAATTAAGTGAAGTTTGATAGCGGGAAGAAGATTATTGAAAAAGATTCATTAATTCGATTCAGACGTAATTGAAGATATCCTGGATTGAAGCCACTTCATAATTTCTACTAGTTTCCAAAGTTCATTCCGAAGAAGATATCAGGTCTGTAATTTTTGTAGATTAGATTTAAATGTGTAGTTTGATTGTATGCGTTATTCCCCTCGTGATATCAGTTAGTATTCCGTCGTCCATAATTGAATTCTGATCGCACTCCATGATAATTTATTGTTCTTAAAGTTGATTATTAATTGTGAATTTCTATCCTAAGGAAATAATAAATAAGTGATTTATTATTTGAATAGTCATTAATTATGAATCCTACATATCCAAACATAGATAATATGCAAAGGGTAATTAATAACCCTGGGGGTAGTGGGAGACTACGACAAACTCTTGAAAATTCGAATATATACTGGCCAGAGTTCTGTAGCAAACAGGTTGGAGCTTACATGTTTTGTGTTGTATTGTATCTGCGTGTCTCCCCTGTAACGTAGCTCCTTTGAGGACCATCTGTCTGCTACTCCTTATTTTTGTTTCCCGGATCCTCAGGCGAAAAGACACTTTTTTGCTTTCCTTCTTTAAGTGGACAGCTCTAGCCGCACCTGTTGTCCATATTTTTCGTTTAACACGTGGCCTTGCTACACATGTGTTCACAAATGATGATCCGCTATTGAGAAGAAAATATGTGTAGGATTGTGTGTTTTTTTTTATTTGCATTGGCTTGACATAACGATTTATGGCTCATCTGTGTGACTTAAAGCATGTGGCGTCAAATAGGGAATGGGCCAGACAGCCCCCTACCTTAAAGTACCAATAGTGTTAAGGACAATATCTGCTGAGGGAACCGGGAGCGAAACGATTTTATTTCTAATGAGGAGTGGAAGAGATTTGGTGGGGCATGAAAGAATCCTGTTCGAGAATTACTACATAAATGTATTCTTTTAATACATGACTTTTAGCTACTGTATATTATTTATAATGAAAAAATGAACTTTTTAAAAATATTTTAGAGTAATTTTATACATATGTACAATTGCTGTTTTATTACATAGTTTAAAATTTTAAGGTGTTGGAAAAAAAATTCGGGAGTTCTTTCTTACCCTTTTGATTATTCGAACTCATTCTTTCTTACCCTTTTGATTATTCGAACTCAATAATTCGAAGTTTTTCGTTGGTCCTTTCAACTTCGAATTATCAAGAGTCGACTGTAATTATTTGTATACGCACGTACTACTTGTGACAGGGCCGTGGGTAGCCTAGTAGTTAGAGCATCGGACGCCAGACCGGTAGACCTGGGTTAAATGCCACCAAATACTCTCCGAATACAAAACGGAGAACGTGCTGTGACGTTTGATTCAATAATGGTAGCGTGTTTGAAATATAATAATTTAGTTTAATTAAGTCACAGCTATTATTTACATTAATATACAATTTTGCACTATGAGATGATTTTAGAGTCCAAAATAATTTTGTGAGGGAGGGATCTTGTTGGTGTCTGTTCCATGCGAAGTTTTCGCTCTCGACTCCCTCGGCCCTGTTCTGGTCTCCCTGCGGTTGACCTACCTCGGCACGGTCCCTTTCACACCCCACATCCGGTGGTGGCGAAATGCTTCCCCTCGGGTCAAAGGTTGCAGGGGCTAATTAAGACACGTCCGTCGCAGTATATTAGCGACTGTAGGTGTTTTTGCACGTGTGGTCATCATTCTTCTAAAAACTGACCCGGCCGTGGGAAGCAAGTCCAAGATGTCTCAAAGGGGGACGCACATACGTCACAGTGCTCGTTAAATCTGTAGGTCCGAATGGTGTTGCCATCTATCGTGAGCAAAATCGTGCTGTCACCTTTATGGGCTCAAAGCGTAGGCTAATAACAGGCGTAACTCTAGTCTGTTGCCATGATGAATTTCGTGGGCTTCGATCTGACTACGTCAGACAGGCGGCATAAGCAACAACAATTTTTGACAACATATTTCTAAAAGTATAAGTCAAATACGCGTTTAGTTTAAAAAATTTAAAATTTATTAGAATCTTTTCAATAATTTTGGTGTAATGGGGAACAAATTCCCCATTACACCACGAGGGCATAAAACAAAAATTTATGTTTCATATGACCCCAACTGATTAGCTTCTCTTGAGAAAAACTACACAGCTCCACCTAGATCTGACGGCATCTGGAGACAATGTAAGCCAGTGATTCCCGAAGTGACTACCGAGTATCCAGTGGTGGAGCCCCGAAGTTCTGAAGTTTATCTTCATAATTAATTGAGTTCTGACCTTTGGTAGAGTATCATGGAAAAACTTAGTTCTTTGACGAAAAATGTCTTCCAGTGAAGCAGAGAGTGAAAATATAAATATGTATATACATATGACAGAGTCACAATATTAAATGACAAACTAGAAAGTGATTTTCCTTGTAGTTTTCCATTTTCCTTTCTAAATATGGTGTTAGACTATTTTTTTGTTACTATTTATTCATTAATTAAATTTAATTATTCTAATAAAATAATATAGTAAAAAACGAAATCACATTCTCTGAAATTTCACCATCCCAGGTGGGATTCGAACCTACGTCCTTTGGATTAGAAATCCAATGTCCTACCCATTGCACTGCAGGAACACAACAAATGATTTTCCTTTTTTTTATGCTCTTGGACTATTATTTTTGTTTGTTACTATTCATTCATTAATTAAATTTAATTAATGAATTAATATTTGAAAAAACTGTATTACAATCAAGTGCCACTCACTAAAAGTTTTAAAAAATGTATTCGAACTTGCATGGATGAATAGAAAGTATTTTATGTCAACGATTGAAAATTTGAACAAGATATATTTATGTATAAATATCGGGAGAGAGAGTAAGCTAATAGTAGGAATTTTGAAAAGGGTACCAAAAATAGCGGATGCGCAATCCGTTAACATACAAAACAAACACCATTAAAAGTTCTGAAGTAAAAGGGCAAGTATATAACTGGAGAGGAAAAAAGATAATTCATAGATTCACTGCCAAAAATTGCACGTCTATATTAGTTTCGCTTAGTTTCAATAATGTATTAATAGGCTGAAAACTTTCCATGTTTAAAAATTATATAGAAAAGCTTTTCGCGTGCGCGTGGCCTCCATTTTTCCTTTGGATGATGATATTGGATGTTGTGTATTGTAAATGTTCTTCATCTTTCAATCAATGTCTTCTAAGTCAATACTATGTTATTGCATAAATCATACAATTCAAAGAAGTTTTTGTTTTGAATAAAATGCTTTGTTTAATATTTTCAAATGTGCGCTTAATTCGGTTGTAGGTTGACCTGAATGACATTCGTAAATATTTGTAAATTATTTTTACCCAAACGCCAATTTTGTTGTCGCTTCAAAGGACAGCCGAACTGTCTGCAAGATTTTTACGTATGCAAAACATCCACTGAACTTCGGATTCAAAAGTTTTAATGAATATTTAACGTGTGATTTGGAATGCAATGAACTCTAGGACACATTTTAAAACGCTAGGTGGCAACGAGTTACTGCGCCTGTGCAAGTGCCACACCCAAGAGGATTCCGTGACTGTCTCTTGAAGAGAGAGGTTGGTGAGCTCCGCCAGCGAGATATGTGAGAAGGTTTTGTATCTGCCGAAGGCAGATGTGTTGGATGCCATCCTGGCTCATTTTTTGCTTCTCTCTAAAAGTGTACAATTTGGGAGATTTATTGTTTATCTAAAACGGTGTACATAATATATGCAAATTTGTGTGTGTGAAAGTAGTCCTATCTGTTTGTGAGTAAATAACCCTCTAAAGCATCATTAGAACTTCATCACTGAAAATACTGCGACACTACAGCAGATTACTAATTTCAAGATTTCAAGATATCTAAACTGAATGTTCAAATCCTGTCTATCGTATAATATTTCCTGAAATTTATAGAAATTTGTCAAATGCTCTGTTTATCCTAAAATTATAAGATTGATAATCAATATACACTCAAGAGCCAAAACATTATGACCTACTGTCAATAACAAGTTGGCCCACCATTGGCACGTAACGCAGCTTCAACCCGCCTTGGTATGGATGCCACAAGTCCTTGGTAGATGGCCGGAGACAGATTGTACCAGATGTTTAAGCGACGGTCACGCAAATCCGAGATATTGCGAACTCGTGGTCTTTGAACTCTGAGCTGCCATCCCATGACATCCCAAATGTGTTCTATCGGATTTAGATCCAGTGAGTTAGGCGGCCAGGACATTAACTGGAATTCAGCATCATGTTCCTGGAACCACTCCAACACAATTTTAGCCTTGTGACACGGAGCGTTGTCCTGTTGGAACATTCCATTTCCAGCTGGAAAAACAGAGGCCATGTAAGGGTGCAACTGGTCCGCAATGATGTTCAGATACCCTGTAACATTCATGGTCAGCTCTACCACAACCACGGATCCCAGAGACGCCCAAGAGAACATCCCCCAAAGCGTAATACCGCCACCACTGGCCTGTGTATGACCTACTGTACATTGAGGGAGCAACTGCTTGCCTGGAAGACGGCGTATCCTGACACGGTCATCGGCGTGATGAATGACAAACCGTGATTCATCTGACCAGGCACCTCTCTCTCACTGATCCATGGACCAGTCGCGATGTTCCCGGGCCCAGCGTAGGCGCAGTTGGCGATGACACTTAGTCAGCAAAGGCACACGAGTGGGACGTTTGCTGCATAGCCCCATATCCAACAGTGTCCGCTGAACAGTGTGCTCCGATACTATTCTACTTGGCCCTGCATTGTATAGGGCTGTTAGCTGAGCCACTGTCTGGCTCCGGTTTTGATTCACCTTGCGAGACAGTCTCCGACGACCTTTTTCTTTGATAGCGTGTGGACGTCCAACACCACGTCGTCTACTGCTGTTTTCACCGTCATTCATCCACTTTACATAAGTACTAACAACTGTAGATCGCGAACAACCCACGAGTCGTGCAGTTTCGGAAATACTTGTTCCGAGCCTTCGAGCCATTACAATCAGCCCTCTATCAAAGTCGCTTAGATCCGCAGCCTTTCCCATCACACACAGAAGTAAGTGAAAGAATGATTCTTCAGACTCTCCAGCAGCAGTTAAATACCACTTCCACCTGATCAACACCTTCCACGTCATCCAGGCGAGTTCATTGCAAAATATAGGGGTGGACATAATGTTTTGGCTCCTGAGTGTATTTTCTCTCCGCAGAGAGTTTTATCATCATCATCTAGGTTTACCAGTCTGAAATAACAATTTATCGGGGTTAATTTCAATATCAATAAATCCATTAATATTTATTGCCAAAAATATATATAATTTCGTAAAAATTTCTTTGCGATTAGATTTGCAATCAACTTTTAAATTATTTTTGAACAATCAATTTATTTGTGTCCAAAATCTCTAATCTTAAGGTACTTGGGCCATTTATTTTTTTTCCACATATGTTGGATATATTTTTGATTTATCCGTGGTAAGAACAGCAAGTGGAATTTACCTTATGCATCAATGATTCCGTATATGATTTCATACTTGTCTTACCTTTAGAAGAATTATGTGATTTTAAACTATGATCGGCATGGATTGATTGTGTAGTAGGTGTCAGTGGTGCGACGTACACTCCTGCATCATGGGGGCGCAGGAATCTAGGGGGCCCAAAGCCTATGTTATGTTATGGTTTTGGAATCCTTTTTTAGATCCGGCTTGGGGCCCAAAATCTGACTTTGCGAGGGGGCCCTAACATTCTCCGTTACGCCACTGGTTGGGTACCCTCTCTTTAAAACAGAAATAAATGATCTAAATCGAAAAATAAAAATTCTAGAAATAAATCTTGGATAATCTTGAAAGACATAACTCTGAAGACAAAATGAGAGCATCAGCTGAATAAGATAGCTATATAAAGACAATTTCCACAAAAGAGTTGAGTAACGGAAAAATACACTTGCATGAAGAAAGAATTTTATAAAGAAAGATTGGATCAAACAGAAAATAAATATTGTTCTCTTCACCATGCAAACACATTAATATAGTTAATTATACTGATTTTTTAGAGAAGGAGGGACATATGTCAAAAGAAAATAGTATCTTCGATTGAATTAGGAGAGCATATTGGATTCGTGGTGCCCTCTATTGAGTAAAGGTTGGACTATTTAAGAGAAAGTTAAAAATTAAAGGAAAGATATTTAAAAGCTAAAAAATAAATTATTTCAATTGAACAAGTAAAAATCATAAGAATGGAAAGGGAAAATTTTTTATTATTAATGAAAGTATTCACAGATTTTTTTTACGAAATTGTCATAACATGCGCAGAACAGAAGCGTATGGACTAGTTCTACTTTGTAAACAACAACATTAAGTGGAACCCTCACTTACTTCCGGTGTAATGTTAATCTATGGAAAAACATCCAAATTCAACTGAGTTTTTCAAACTTTTAATGCAAGTTTTTGAAACTTTTTTTGCACTATATGGATAAAAGATGATCTGTAGATTTCAGATTCAGGGTTTTGTAGTATTTATTTCAGTATATTTTCTAAAATATACCTTGTAAATTTTTTAGCTCAAAGCAATGGAGATTTTGCATTAACCGGAAAAAGAAAAGGGTACTAATGACTGTAGCGCTTTCATAGTAAGCTTTACGGTAGAACTTGTCCATACCGAATTCTTTCTGCCAGTAATCATGAATACCACTAAATAGATTTGTGATATTCCATCAAAAATATTTTAGAAATATGCAATATTTTGAGCACATTCGGAAATGTACTTGTAGCTTGATATCTTAGCAAAGAGTAGTATGTTACGATGAATAATGCTAGATTTCTGAGAAACTTGTTAGGAATTTAAAATAACATGAAAAAAGTTAAGATTTTATCAATTTTAAAATTGGTTGAATTTTTAAATCTTAATGTAGGACTTCGTTCCTATCAAATCAAGGAACATTAGTAATTTTACGATGCTGATCGCTAGTTTATTCTTGTGAGAAATCAAGTTCTGGAGCGTAAACCCCTTCCTCGTAGGTGGCTCTGATACATTGGGTGAAAGTTGATTTTGAATCTTAAATTAATCCCAGGTACTTGTATTTAGTAACCCAGGGGATGGAATGTTGATTGATGGGACACCGTAATGAGTAAGAAAGCGTTTTTCGACGTTTTTATTCCACTTTTCAATTGATAAACCAAAATTGTTTATTAGCGATTTAATTCTTCAGCCTTTTCATAATATTGAATGTTCATTCACAAGAATGTAGTAAGCGACAAAGATGTAACCAATCAAAGGACTTTCTGCCTTATTGCGTTCATTATTTCCTGCCTTTTTGTAAACGAGACTTACTTGTTTATTCAAATGTTTTGTGTTGTGATAGTAGTATCGTCCGCATACATAGTTAGATGGTGTGTGTAATTTCTTCAATTTCCTTATTTAAGCTTGGGTTTGACGTGGCGCACTTATCCGGTAGGACAGAACCCCCGGGATCTTTGGGTCCGAAGCCGAGTAACTTACCCACTACACCAAAATGATCACCTTGGTGCGGAGGTTGTAACTGGCTTATATAGATTATATCACTACAGGTTAAAGTGGAGGGAATATTGAGGAACTTCTTCTGGGGGGGATGATATGAAACGCGAAGATGAGACTACGATTTCGATTCGTACTCGAAAACCACGGGAAATTAAACAAATAAATAATTTTAACTATCCATTCAAAATCCGAGGCATATTAATCTGAAATCAAGCTGCCATACCAAATTCTTTCATTGGGTAAAGTCAAATTCTATCCCAATGAGCTCACCTGCAGCTTAATTACTTTGAAAACATGATGTAGCCATGGGCACGAACTCGTGGGTAGCATTGTTGAGACATGGATCAAGTTCTGGCACCTCTGATGAGCTGACATGAAAAGAAGCTGAGGCTCAAACTGCTCAAGTTTATGTGGTATGGAAGTTTGAAGAGGAGAGATGTCGCCCTTGTCGTTTGACTATGGTCCAAACCCACGAGTTATATTGCCAATTGCTTTCGTATAATTTCAGTGCTATACATAGATAAAAATTCAAATAAATTCCTTGAAAGCATGATGAAACTTATTTTATATATTTTTATTCTATATCATGTTTTTGGAAATGTAATTTAGATTAACATTCACCACTTTTTTAACCATATCTGTGACGGCTTAAATTTTGAGACATTGTTTACGCGGGAGATTGTTTCTCGTATAGGCTGGTACTTTTGATTTCTAATTTTTTTCCCCCATTGTATTGGAAAACAACAACAAGAAGATGGGTATTCAGGGCTTAGCTAAATTAATAGCTGATAATGCTCCTTCCTCTGTTAAGGAAAATGAGATTAAGAATTACTTTGGTAACTTTTATGTTTTAGTTTTCTATTATATGCTGGCATGATTTGAGTATTAAAAAATCATTTTGCATTTGAGTTAATATAGGTTTTTCTGAATGCTGTTGTCCATAATTATGTTTGAATGTGTGTTTATTGATTTTTAACTAAAAGGAAAAAAATTTTTCGGACAAAATAATTGTTTACCGTATGTAATTGATGCAGTAAATTATACATCCAGACCAACGATTTCAAGCGGATGTACCACTAGAAAATTGTTGGTGTACCTCGAATAATATTAACATTTTTTGAATTTAAAACAAATTGTGTGAGTAAATGTATGCATGCAAACATGAACTTCTTTAATTGTTTATTTTAGTACTATAAATAGTATTGTAATCAAAAATTTAGAGATGATGTTGGAATGAGATTTCTTTCCGCAAAGAAAAAGCAAACATGTAATTTAATTTTTATTGAATCTGTTAATGTCAGTGTTAACTTATAGTATATTGGATACAGTCATAAATTTATCATAAAATAAAAATTAATAGCTGTAATCCTTGGAAAAAGATTTGGTACAACTTATTATTTAATGGGGGACCATGGGTAGGTGACTGCTTTTCAGAGTAGTCATAAATACGAAAATTGAGGATATTATTCAATAAGATTCTTTCACTCAATTAAACTGAATTTGGTATACTTTTCTACATGTGACCATGTTTCGTTTCATGGCAGTAACTGATAAATACTGAAAATAGAATAATATGCTTGTTCTAAATTTTACATAATGAAGAATATACCCATAAAAAAGTAATGTGAAAAGAAAAGCTAGTATAACATGCTGGTTCATATGTACTATCACCAGTGGCAGCGCTTGAGGGGGCCTCGCAAAGTTTTTAATTATTTATAATTATTTAAATTAAATTAAAATTTTTAATTATAAAAAATTCTATTTGTGTAATTTTTGTCATCATTTAACTAGCAATAAATCTCGTTTACTCATACATTAGTTTAACTATAATTAAGCTTTTTTTATGTAATTTAACGTTTTCTTGACTGGGAAAAAAGGAGGCCTCGCGAACCCTAATTTCGCCGACGTCCACGCATGGTCTAGCGCTGCCACTGACTATTGCAACAATGCCAATGTTCAAGATAAATTGCAAAGGTGGCAACCCTGATTTCACATGTATCGTATATGCTAAATTGGCAACCATGTACTTCGTTTCATATAATGTTGCCAAGATGGTTGTGATAATACGTAAGTACTGATAGGTCTTATTTGTGTTAAATTATAATGAACCAAAAAAATTTTTATTTTTAAAAAATTGAATTATCGTTTTTAGTTAATTTAAAACTGAATTTGTTTTAATTTTTAGTTCTGATAGGGAATTTAGTTTGTATTTGTAAATAAATAATTAAAATTTGAGTCTGTGTGTTGAATAATTTTTGTAATAACATAATTTAAGTATCATGGGATAAAAAGTAATTCAAAACTGTCAATGAAAATGTTTGAATAATTTGGTATGTATTACCGCAACAATCGCCTACATTCAAGATAACTTGCCAAGTTGGCAATCACATGCTTTGTTTCATATAATGTTGCCACTAGGTTGTGATAATACATAAGTACCAATAATTTTTGTATTTGTCAAGTGAGTAAACATTGAATTTTTAATTTTACTGTTAAGCATTTGCTAAATATTATCTATTTTAAATTGTTAACATTAATTTGTTGCCATTTAAAAATTCTTTCGAACTAATTAAAATTATGATTGCTGATATGATTATTACAGCCTGATGTTGCTTTGATGTGCATCATTAATAAACTGTGTATGATAAACTTCATCTAAATGCAATAATTATGTATGATATGTTATGAGTATACTAAGCTGAACCCAGGACTTCATTATCAAGATTTTTCGAAGGAGTTGACAAATTTCTTGATGAATTTTTCATTGCCTAGTAAAACATACATTTGCAAAAGAAAAATGATAGACGAAAATCAAGGGCAAAGGTTTCTCCCCAATTCTTGACAAAGTCTGAAAATAAAATAAAAAAATAGGTTTAATTAATTTAACATTGCCATAACATGATTAAAAAGGTACTTAATAATCAGAAATATAATTTGAAGTGATGGTAACAGCAGATAAAGATACAAACAATAAATAAGTTCAATAAAAAATAATAAATCTCAGGTTGGGCAAGGTCGATGCAGCCTTTCATCCCTTCAGTGGGTCGATAAATGAGTACCAAGCTTGCTTGGAAACTGAACACTGGGGGGTTTCATTTCAGATTGGCCTCTTGACCGAAATATCTACACATGCACCCCAGCTCCTAAAGTCACATAAACTGAGATAGGCACAGTAGGCCATCATGGGCTGTTGCGCCACTGAGTTCAGTTCAGAAAAATAAATTCTAAGAATGCTCGTGAAATATCGCATTGAATAGATTTCTTGTAATACTTTGACTGCCAAAAATCCTAGTATGAAAGAAGGATCTTGGACTCAAAGACTATATTCTAGAGATTCTAGGAAATTTATTAATTTAATTCACTACTTTAATTGAATTGAATAATCTTACTGGAAATCCCATTATTTCATCTCGGGGGAAAAAATGGTTGTCAGAATTTGTGAAAATTGCTCCAAAAACTTCCCAAATCAAAAAGTGTTTTTATGTTAAAGAAACACTGAATTTTCTTCAAAATACCCGCATTCAATTGGTGTAAAATCTATTTAAGTAAAAATTCATTTATTATTTGATGCATTGTTTGTGCAGTAAAATAAATTTTTATTTCACCTTCAAATGCATTTTGACTGTTGTGTATATTTTAATTGTTTCTTATTTTTAAAAATTTATTTTTAATTATTATTAAAATATATATATATACAAATTTCTTTATTAGGACGTAAGATAGCTGTTGATGCCTCTATGAGTATTTATCAGTTTCTTATTGCTGTTCGTCAAGAAGCTAACATGCTAACTAATGCTGATGGTGAAACTACAAGGTTATTATTTGATTGATTTAAATGGTGTTTGAATTTTTATTTCAGAATTGTGAAAGTTTTCCTAGTGAAATTAATTTGCAAAATATATATTAGCAATTTAAGAGCAGTGAATTTCTTGCATTCCTAATTTGCTAATTTTTGCATTCTTATTTTATGTGATTAATATCATAATTTATTATATTCCACTTTTACTCTCAAGTAATATATAATAGAAAATTAATGTAATGTTATGGGTCTATTTTTATTACTCTATTTCATTTTAAAGTTAATCTTCTATTAAATTCAATTTTTTAACCTCAAAGAGAAGATTATATGTTATCAGTTTCTTTAAAAAATTAATGTCTTTTTTATCTCAGATTCGTAATCAGTGCACTAATACCTCAGAATTCAGTTTTAGAATTACACAATTTTAAGTCCCACAAACTTGAATCATGAAGAAGATTTCAATAGTAAATACCAGGAATTTTAAAATAAAATACTCTTGTGTGGAAAAACTGAGAAACAAGCACATTTTAGCAGATTTATCAAAAGCTACTCAATTAATTTGAGAGAAATTTGAAATAAAATTATTTAAAGGATAGTAATTAATTGTACTTTCTACTATGTAAGTACAATTTAAGCTAATGAAAGAATGATAGTTCAAAAATGACATAGCAAAATAGAACTTTTAGAGGGTTTAATATGAGGTTTAATTGTTCTTGACAACAATTCTGTTCTTACAATGAACTTCCATGCTATTTATAAGAGCTTGGGACAATAATTCCTCTCCTTCAACTTCAGAATAGGGCTGTCTAGTTAGAATTGTTCTTCACAGGGCATCCCAGATGTTATCGATAGAATCAGGGTCTGGAGATCTCTGAATATTCATAGTCTTAAGCTATTCATTGATCTGCCAAATTTTCTGGGGATGAGCATTATTATCCATAAAAATAAACTTCCCTTCTGAAAAGCCTCCCCCAGGACTATGATTTTATCTCTATGCCTCGGTGCTCCCCTGAATAGTTGTCTGCCAATCCAACATCACACTAATCCTAGCATCATCACCATTATAGTGGTTCCCATCCTTGATGTTACCCGCTCCCTGGTTATGTCAAGAATCAGTATTCAAACCAAATTTCGATTCATCAATAAAGAGAACATAGGAACACTGTTCCTTTGTGTAAGATTGAATTTGATGGAATTATTAAGAAAAGCATTTTTCATGATCCTTAAACAATTTTTATTGAAAATAGTCCAGTAGTTTTTTTTAAAAAATCGGAAAATGTGTGTGTGCCTTAACTTTTATGCACAAATGTATTAAATAATACGTATAAAAATGTCAATCTATTAAATTAAAAATATTAAAATTTATATTTCCCATAAGGAAATGATGGTACATGTGAAAGCTAGTGAAGGTGGCTGATTATTGCTTTGAAGATGAGTTATGTTTAAAAATAATCTCGCGTAACTGCAATTCTGATAATACTATTATCTACTTCTTTTTTGTGCTCAAAAATAAGTGTAGAAATGACATTGCATCTTTCATTTCAACTTTAACTTGAAAACTGTGGTCTGGCTGCAAGTGTCCCGCTAAATGCAGCCTTCTGCTATTTCATTCTATGAATCTACTTTTAGCTCTCATGTTTGCCATGGTCAGTTTGGAAGACCATAATCCTCACAAACACTGTCTCTTTAATACCTGCTGCCTAGCTTCTATTATCAAGCTATGACCGTGTTCTACAATTATTTATATCTGTCATTTAGGTTTTTAGTTGATTGATGATATTTCTATCAAAAAACTAAAAAATGTTTGTTCAAATGCTGATGCCAAGTAAGTACTTTTATGCATTGCACAAAGGAATCAAGAACTCAAAATACACCCAAATTGAGGAATGCTTTACCAAAAGTATAACACGCATTGCATATTTCTGCAAGCTCGTAGAATCAATGCCTCGTTATATGAAAATTTTTTTAAAAAACCTTCATTCTTTTAGGGAGACAAAAAAAAAATTGTAAATGTATTGATGCTCAATTTTAATTTCCAAAGTTTTAAAACATATTAAATTTGAATGCAAAACAGCCTGAATGATGAATATAGTTCCATCTCAGAGAAGATTGGACAGGTTCTCTGAGATGAAAAAGCAGCAGCCAACGTTTTGGAATCCTATAATCAAAAATAAGCAATTTGAATTTTACTGAAAATGATTAATGAATTGAAATTTGTATTAGACTATTGTTCATAGATGCCAAGGTTCAACTCAGGTTAACTCTAATTTTAGAGATAACTTACTGATGCAGGAGATGAATCCTGCATTGAATGCTCTTGACCCAATTAATTCATCAGAGCTCATAACATCCATGGCCTTGTAGTGTGTGTAAAAAAACAGAGGTTGTTGGAAATTTTCAACTTGTCTTGAAATCTTGAAACATTTCTATGTGATTGGGGAAAAAGATTTTTCCTATTTGGGAACCAAATAAAATTGCTAGCTTTCCTGAAAGCTGGCATTAATTAACTTTTCTTGTAAATTTTTGGAAGATTTTAGATAGGCTTACTTGTTAATATTAGTTTTGTCAATTTACTCTCAGTTGAGCTGTATGGCTTTAGAAAACGGCACTCCATTATGTGTGTGTGGATTAGATTTTATACTTCCTAAGAATCTAAATCCATCAAATTATATAAGAGCGGTTTTCCTGTGATGAGGGACTTTCTGAGTGATAATTTTAGTGTAGGTTGTTTTTCCTGCCATGCATCAATTTGGAATTTTTGTCCATTAGTGTTGGCAGTCTCTAGTTGAGATGGTAAGGTCTATTTTTGGCATTCTCAGTCACCATTTTTATACCACTGTTTGTCATGTATATATATTGGAAAGAGTGTTAGACTTTACTTAGAGATTATATTTGACTGTGTATTCTTCTGCATGGTCCTGTACTATATGTAATTCTGCATAATCCTCTCCTGATAATCTTTAGAATTGTATAGGGCTTGGGAATATACTGCTACATGCACTATTCTATTCTTGCAGTCCTTTAATCTCGTATTAAATTTACCAAGTATTAAATTAGTGTATCAAATTTTCTGACCCCTGAGTTTGTATATTTATCGAAAATGTTACAAAACACAAAAATTAAGTGTTTGAATTTTATTAAAATTTATTTGACAAATTTATGCATATATATTAAAAAAAAGATATGAGATATTTGATTATATAATGGTCTATTTATTTCCAAAAAATACCAAAAATAATAAGTGGTGACATTTTTATCAGGTTTTTCTCTGGGTTCATTCCAAGTTTGGGGGTGGCCATAATAGTCTAGTGGTCAAGGTAACTGACTCATGCCCAACATGTCATGAGTTTGAGCCTTGTACTGCTGTAGACCTACCATGTATTGAAGTGATGCACGTTAAGTCTGTCAAGAGCTCATTAAATCTGACACACTTTCCATTGGTGTGGCGTGGTAGTTAGAAAAGGGGGTTGCCAGCTCAGGTATCGTCCTTGTTGCTTGACCATGATTCAAAATTTCAAGATCCGTTGCTAAAAGCCCTCGAGTAGCTGAACAGTGCGACATTAATATTCACTCACCTAGGGGGCAAGTTTTCCCCTCCAAAAAATAATTTTTTTAAAAATACAAACAATTTTTTTATATTTTAACTTAGGAATATATAAAATAGTTTGTAACTAATTGTCATTTACACTATTCATTTAGGGGAGTTCTCAGTTTTGTGTAGGCTTGCTTTTTCACAGTTCCTGGTTTTTTTTAAGTTGTGTGTTGCTTAGTTTGCCTTTTTCGTAGTCTGTTTGTTATTGATATAAAATGTATTTTAAATTTTTTTCTTAACAAAATTATGAATCAATTTTCAGTTTTGCAATATTAATGCTTTTGAAACTTAAGAGGGAATTTTATAAATGTAAATTAATATTATTTTGTATGAAAAGATAGTTGGTGATAAAATTTGAAATGATCAAAAAACAATATGTATTATTTGCAAAATAATTGCTTTGTTTTCAGTTTAGTAAAAGATTTATAAACCAAGTATTACTAAAAATTAATTTAAGAGATGAAAAATGTAAAGAAGGACTTTTTTATTGTACTAGTGTGTGTAAAATGTTATTGTTTTTTCTTCTTTTAGTCACTTAGTTGGTTTATTTTATCGTACCATCCGAATGATTGATAATGGAATCAAGCCTGTATATGTATTTGATGGTAAACCTCCACAGATGAAATCATCTGAGGTAATATTTTTTCTTTTTTATCAATAAAATTAATATGTTTGAGAAATTTTTTGTAATTAGTGTTTCATCTAATTTTCAGTTGGAAAAACGTCAGGAGCGAAGGGCAGAAGCTCAGAAAAATTTAGAAAAGGCAGAAGAAGAAGGTATTTTAAATTATTTTATCTGATATATTCTGCTGAGAGGAAGAGGATTATATTTTTTCAGGTATTAATTATAGTTATTATTTATAATTTTGTAGGTGTTGCTGAGGATGTTAACAAATTCAGTAGAAGGCTAGTTAAAGTCACTAAACAACACAATGATGATTGCAAGGAACTTTTGAGATTTATGGGTGTTCCATATGTTGAGGTAGGCGTGAAAATTAAATTTCTTTCTACTCTTTAAATATAATGCTCTTAAGATAAAATCAGTCATTTTTAACAATTGTTTAGAAAGAAGAATTATATACTAATGTTCAAAATTTAGAGAATTTTTAGATTTTGTTGATTATTTTCAGAACTACCAGATAGATTTTAATGAAATTTTGTATGTGTATAAGGCTAATATAATACAGTTAAAATACACACATTATCATGTGTAACACTTATCAAAGTTGGAAGGTATGATACAGCAGTTGCAGAATATAACAAAAAAATGGTTAATAGGAGTTATGGTCCTCTCTTTCAAATAAATAGGCTTCACCCTGTGATTTTATACTGGAATAAGGAAATTTGTGAGTTCCTGTGGTAATTAATCCCACTCGTTTGGCAACTTTGTTTTCAACACTTGGATGGTTCTCGGAGGGAGTTGTAGTTGTCCTCCCCAGAGTGTCTTAAGCATGCTTTATGCAGATGAGGTCTCTGGAGATCTAACAGGCCAATCCATTCTGTGAATATCTTCACTTTCCAGAAATTCATCAACCAAATGAGCTCTGTGCCTTGCATTGTCTTCCATTAAAATAAAATCAGTGCCTACTGCACCTGTAAAAAGATGAACATAGAGCTCCAAGACCTCATATTTATGCCTCACAGTAGTTACAGTGCCTCTTTCAAAGACATGGAGGTTTGTGCAGCCATCTAGTGTGATGCCTGCTCAGACCATCAAGCCTTCACTATGAAAGTACTGTGAGAACATACAGAGAAAGCCAGGGACCCGTTACCTACCCTCTAATGTCCGAGAAATTGACCATTACGATAGCCTTCGCTATCTTAATGGTCAAATCGTAAACCAAAAGGTATCTGTATTTTTTGTTTTATTTAAATAGGCCCCATGTGAAGCTGAAGCACAGTGTGCTGCTTTAGTGAAAGCTGGTAAGGTTTATGCTACAGCCACAGAAGATATGGATGGCTTAACATTTGGCTCTACTGTTCTCTTAAGGCATATGACATTTAGTGAAGCAAGGTAATATAAAAATTTATTTTTCATTGTTAGTAAAAATTTTCTATTGTAAATCATTTATTTTCTGTTTGAGCAATTTACATCATATATTCATTCTTCCTGCATTTTTGTCTATTATGTCTTGTTTTTTCAATCATGGGTAAAGTGTTTGTAATTAATAATTTTTTTTAAAAAAAATTTAATCAAAATCTTTATTTAAAAATATTTGGTATTTAATATGTTTAATACAAAAACAATGTATGCTATAAATTTTTGTTTTATTATTTTTATTATTTCATTTTTTAATTAAAATTTGAAAAATCCATCTAATGAAATATTTTTGTTGATTGTTATATTGCATTCTTTTTCATCATAGAAAAATGCCAATCAAAGAATTTCATCTAAACAGAGTTTTAGAGGAGTTAGGTTTGAATCAAGAAGAAGTAAGTTTTTCTTATCATTAAAAAAAAATGACTGTTAAATTTTTATTGGTTTTATTTATTTTCAAATTCTTTTTTTGGGACTAGTAAAATACGCATTCTGTCTGTAATTATTAATAAATTACATCAGTGAAAATAAATATTTAATTTTTAATAACTGAACATTTTGAAAAATGCTTTTGTTTCATTACTTGAAAAATAGTGATCTAGATTAATCTTATGAATTTCTTTCCTTTAACAGCTGAATAGAAATTTTTTAATTTAGTAAAAATGAATATTATGTATTTAAAACAAAAGCTTTTAATTACCATGATGTTTGAAGTTAAATTGAATAAAGTGGAACTATATATATATTTTGGAATTAGAATGAGAATAAAAATTATACAATTATTCGTTTTTGAAAAAAATTTATTCTGTAATCATAGTATAATTAAGTTTTTTCGCTCATGATTTTTCCCCCCTAAATATAGTTATGAATTATATAGAATTATTATATATACTTAATGCAATTTTTTCTAAAAATTATCATTTTCAGTAATTTCAAATTCAGTTTTACACATTTGGATGTTTTTTAAAAAATATTATTTTAATTTTTTTTAAAATGCTTTTTTTCCCCAGTTTATTGATCTTTGCATTCTGCTTGGATGTGATTACTGTGAAAGTATAAAAGGAATAGGACCCAAGAAAGCTTTTGAATATATTAAAAATCATAAATCTATTGAAAATATTATAGAAAAGATTGATACAAAAGTAAATGATATTTTATATTTATTTATTTATTTTGAAAATATTTATCTTTACACAATTTTGCTTCTTTTTTAATTTTAAATTTAATTACAGAAATACAAACTTCCAGAAGATTGGCTCTATAAAGAAGCAAGAGAGCTGTTTAAGCAGCCAGAAGTTTCTGACTCAGAATCTGTTGAAGTAATTTGTTAAATCTTCTCAAAGAATATTTATTTGATGGTGAATGTGTATTTAAAATTCTTGTTAACATCACTGTAAGAATCTATTAAAAAGAGATTGTTATGAAAGTAGGATAAGATGTCATAAAACAAGAGAAGTATTCTTTTTAAACTAATATTTTGGCTAATTCAAATACTGTTGTTGGGGCTTCAATCATAATTATCATTTCAGTTTATATTATTAGTTTGCTCGTATTTAAAACAATAATTTTACTACTAAGGAACAGCTTCTAACATCAGGGTTTTAATACCCATGTTCACAAGAGAATTAAGTAAAGTATTTTACATTAAAAAAGCATATCTTTTACATTAGAAGAAAAAGAAATTGACTCAAGTACTCTTAACTCAGTAAGAACAAATGGTTCTTTTTCATTGTTATGCCAACGAGCATTGGCATAACCATAAGAACAGGAAATGAAATACTTATGCGATACTAAAATGGTTTTAATCTACATAAAAATTAATTAAAAATAAAAAATATATTAGTTATTTAAAAAACTTGTATCCGTTCAAGCTACATCATTCTATTTATTCGAATCTAAGCCACACTCTAAATTCTCAACCTATTGTAGTGAAAAATAAACAATGGTGTAACAATATCCAATATGTAGGAAATTTAAAAAATTTAAAATGAGAAGTGAATAATTGATTTATTGTACCAGTTTTAAAAACTTTTCAATGCGCACATGAACCTGTAATTGTTCTAACCATCAGAGTATTATGTTAAGTTTCCCCAATCCAATGAATTTTTCTGTTTTCGATTCTTAGCTGCACCGTATTTTCTGTAGCATTAACATTGAGGGGAGGGGATGCATACGGCTTGGATTTGAATTATATGGTATTTACTGCTACATTTATATTCAATAAGATTTATGTGGAGATGCAACTTTTTTGTGTTTCAGCATTTTCTGTTTCATTTATGATGCAACTTGTTTTTTTTTTTATATCAAGTAATATTGTTTTATCCTTTGCTTTTTATACAAGCATTATGTGTATAAATTATATTAGAAATGGTATGTGTAAAATTTTTTCATGAAATATATCAGCTAATGATATTAATTAAAAATTATCTATAGTTAATTCTGCTTTTTTAAAATAGTGATTTGAGTTTACTTTAAATTTTCACTGAACTTCTATTGAGTTTTAATTCATTTGTCAACTATATTAATGTATAAAATTATTTCAAATAAATGATGAATTACAAGGAATTGTGATATTTTTAAGTACAGAAATTTTAACCCATTAAAATATTTTTTTAAAATTTCTTTAGATAGATTTTTGAATTTTTTTTTTTTCAAACTTGAACATTTTATCTATGTACTAAGAGGGGGAAATAAAGGTTTTCTTCAGTTATATATGTGTAAAAAAGGTATTTATATTTATAAATTCTGTGTCTTTCTAGTTAAAATGGACTGATCCTGATGAAGAAGGGCTTATCAAATTTTTGTGTGGGGATAAAGGTTTTAGGTAAGAAGTATATATGTGATCAAAAAGTATAGATTTAGGGAAAATAATCCAGTTTGAATAGTATAATCATTAATATATATATATATACAGTCAACTCTCGCTAATTCAAACCTTCGATAATACTAACTTTTCTCTCATTTGAAGTATATGCTCTACCCCTTGAAAAACTTGATATTTTGAACTAAAACAATACATTTTGGTACACTCAATGTTTTGAAGTAAAATCTGTGGTTGACCAGACTACAACATGCAATAATTTGAAGTTTTATCTTATAAAACTCTTGACGATTCGAACACTTACTATCTAGAGTCCTATAGCAAACTGGTTGGAGCTTGCATGTTTTGTGTTGGGGTATTGTCTCTACGTCTCCCTTGTAACATAGCCCCTTTGATGACTATCTGTCTACTACTCCTTTGTGTTTCCTGGTTCCTCACTGGAAAAGATACTTGCGTTCAGAAAGGATGATCCGCTATTGTGAAGCAGATGCATAGTATTGTGTTTTTTGCATTGGACTGACATGATAATTTATGGGCTCATCTGTGTGACCTATAGCATGTGATGCTAAATAGGGCATGGGTGGGACTGGACCTTGCCTTGAAGAACCAATGGTGTTGGGAACAGTGTCTGAGGGAACTGGGTGCGAAATGATTTTATTTCCAATGAGGAATGAAAGAGATTTGGTGGAACATAAAAGAGTCCTGTTCGAGAATTACTTTATAAATGTATTCTTTTAATACAGAACTCTTAACATCTGTATATGATTTATACTGTATAATATGCACTTTTTTAAAAAGTAATTTTATACATATGTACAATTGTTGCTTTATTACATAGTTTAAAATTTAAATCTGTTAGTAAAAAAATTTCGGGAGTTATTTATTATTTTTTTTATTTTTACCCTCTTGATAATTTAAAGTTTTTCCATTGGTCCCTCCAACTTTAATTTATCAAAAGTCGACTGTATATATATATTTTTTTAAAAAATCGTGGTTATTTTTGTTAAATATGTTATTCTGTTTAAAAGTTAAAAATTTATATTTGATTTTAAATGTATTGATATATATCTATAAAAATTTAAAGCCTATTTATATGTACATAAGTATTTGTTAAGTACTGTACATGCATGTTAAGTAAATTCCTATTCACTTATACTTTATCTCTTAATAGTGAAGATCGTGTTAAAAATGGTGTTAAAAAACTGATGAAAGGTCGGCATGGAAGTACTCAAGGGAGATTAGATAGCTTTTTCACTGTTATTCCCAAATCTAACTCTAATTCAGTGAAAAGAAAAGTGAGTGGAAATAATATTCAGTTTATTAATAGGACCACTTAATTACATCTTAGTTTTATGCTTATGATTTAATTTAATGCATTAGTTTTTTTTTTTAGTGTCATTTATACTTTTCTTTAGAATTAGTTGAGGCTGTAATTTTTTTTAAAGTGTTTTAATATTTTACAATTTTGCATTTTTATATCTATTAATTCTCACTAAAAATGTCAAATTACTAGCTTTTAATATTTTAGTGTGCTTTGTTATTCACAAATAAAAAAATTAAATAAAAGTTAATGCTGATAATGTTGCAGTAATAATTAATAACTGTTTTATGGATTCAATTTATTTTTAGTTTTCTCATTGAAATCATTTTTTATCATTTAAGTATCTTTTATTATTCTTTTGCAGTCTGAAGAAAATGGAACAGCTAAGAAAAAAGGCAAAGCAACTCGTGGAAAAGGATCGAGTAAAAGAGGAAAATAAATTACTGATAAAATTTCTTTTCAGCAAAATGCATTTATTAATTTCAACTATTTTTTCTGGGGAAAAGATTCTTTTATATGATTTTATGTAAGTTAATGTAATGTCTGACATTGTATTAAATATTTTAAGATAGCTTCCACTTTTCCCTACTTTCTTTATTTTGTGTTTGTTTTGCATATTTAAATGTAAGTGTTGTATCCTTTATGTGAAATCCTGAGAATTCCTTTGGATAATAAATGTTTCATTGTGTGTTTTTTAAGTGTCAGGATGTTTTGACTTTAAAGATATATATTTTTTAAACTTTATTTTTCAAATGTTATTAATTACTCTAGTGCAAAAACATAAAAAATTTAAATAGTTCTGTATTTTATATATATATATTTCCCCTTTAAGTAATTTTTCAAAGCCTTTTTATAAGTGCCGATTAAGTAAAATGTGTTATCTGCATGGAACAAATTCCCTATAACTGAAATTTGATTCAACTAAAATTTATTTTGACTCCTTCCCCTTATTTGACAGAAGTATATATATGAATAAATACTGGCTTGTGTTTGTAGGCATATGTACATATTTCAATAAATTTTTTATATAAGACTTTTTATTTGCAATTGAATAAAACAAATTATGAGATAGGATTAATTTAAAATGCTATTCCAATGTGATTGTTTTTAATTGTTTAAGTTTGTAATTAATGAAGATCACTGTGTGTATATAAGCTATGTTGAACCCCAAAACTTTTACTATTTTTCTTCACTATTACTGAGCACTTTGGTGTATAAAATCTACTTACTCTGAAACATAGATAATATCACTAAATTCGCTAAATGTGGCGAATGTTTTTACAATATATCGAGAATCAAATATTTTGGGTGAAACATCAGACCTTACAGAACTTTAATAAACTTTATGAAATAGTAATTGGTGTTTAAGCCTTTGGTGAAAGATTAGAGCTATCTATGTAGAATGATGACAACCATTGGATACTACTAGAATATTGAGTTTACTTCTAATGGCTCCAAAGAAAAGTGAGAAACACAATTACATTGTATTCTCTACTACTGTGCTTCTCTTTGTACCGCTCAAATTTTACCACCAATTTCTTGAATTAGTTTAATTCTTTATATATTTTTTGGTATTACTTATGTAAACCACCACTCAACCTTGGTAAGTATTTGTTGCTTTTAAATTATTTGATCTAATTTTTTTTCCGAAAACATGTTTTAATTCAGTTGTTTTACTTCTGTACCTTTGATATTTTCTGGAAATTACTCAATACATGTTTGTTTAAATCTTAATTACAATAATTTTTCTGTAAGAAACATAATATATGAGACAAACATACGTTTATAAGATATAAGTTAATGGACCTGAATGAATTATGGGTTCACAATCTAAATTTCTTCCCTTATTTAGATTTTCATGGACAAGGGTCCACCTGTCTAAGCATTCCCCAAAATAACTCCAGTACAAAGCACTAATTGGATTAAATGTTCAAATTATCTGTTTTTAGTTGTAATCTTTGATCAATCTAATATAATCTAAAACTTCAATGGCTCTAGTGAAATATGTATCATTAACAATGTAAGAATCTTAAAAGATTTTTTTTCAGAAGTTATGAACTAATGCATGCATTGGAAAAAAGCCTTTGTTAAAAATATGTGGTAAATGGAGCAAAAGTAAAAAGATTTACTCAAAGTTTTTGTCTTAGAGATAAAAATGATTTAGTTGGATAATTTCTTATTACTTTAAAACAATGCACAATCGCATTACTCAAAAAAAAAAGAACATGGAAAGCCATACAATAGAAGTGAAACTTCTTTGGCGACGTTGGCCGTAAATGCAGGAATAGATGTAATTATATTAAAATGCTAACTCTAATCAAATAAAATTCGAACTTCATTTTTTGTATGAAAATATTTTTATTCAATTTTCTACATCATCATTTTCCAAGAAAGACACAATCGGTGTGTGGTAAATAAAGTAGGATATAAAAATCCTCGATTGTAGTCAATCAAGAATATGTGAGAAAACTGCATCAATCGGGGTTCCGTATATTGTTTTTCCTTCTATAGATTCAGTATTCATTGTCAAATTCAGTGTCCGTTTCAAGAATTCAATGAGTGGCTTTGCCTCTTCTGAAGCAAAATTAACATTAAAGCCTCCTGCTAAGATAATCGCCTTTTGATCATCATCGGATCCAATGATTGCAGCAGTCTCTGATGTGTACAGCACTAAAACTTTATGGATAAAGATGATAAAAGCTGCGACAGAACTACCTGGTGATATATAGACTTTGCCAGGAATTGCTGCCAGTTTTTTTTTTTTTTTCTTCTTTTACGAAACTCTTTTCCTCTTTTTGCATTTGTTCTAGGCTATCTGACCAGAATTTATTTTGTTTCAATGGAAATAAAAATTAATAATATAAACTTAATGCATCACTAACAGAAGTAACTGTTGTTTTACAAGACGCTATCTGTAGCGATTCTGGCGCAAACGTTTAATGTCGCCAATACCTAAGCGCCTTTCGTCCATAGCAGCAAGATATACTTTTGATGCACAATTCCCCCTTAGCAATTGTCCAACTTTTTCACAGATATGACGCAAGTCACGTGGTGTACCCACCACCACTCTCTTTTCCTCCCGTTCGCTCTCTCCTCACCATTGCAAAGTTTCAGGAGGATGGGGGGAATCACTACTTCCGTTTGCTTTTTCACTGTTATGCAAAACCGGGTAAATTTTCCATTCACTCCCGTCCGCAAAGAAGTTTCACTTCAAAAATTAGGGGTGCAAGCAAAAAAAGTAAAGAAATTGTTGCACAATAGCTATACATGGGTATGAAGAGTAAAGATGTAACAAAGCTCATTACAGAAAAAAGAAGCAAAAATCACACTTGTCTGGGAACCTTAATTCTTTGGAATGGTATAAAGAATATGAAATGATGCTTCAGAAGCCAACAATTTGGTAGCCTGTAAATAATAAAAAAATTATTGTTTAGAATTGATACACTATGTTTAATATGATGTGAAGTCCCTCCCTAACTGCTAAGATTGCTGCATACCTGTTTAGCATGGATGCGATGAGGTTATCGGTGAGACTTGGGGAATATTGTTCCACTTTTCAAGGAGTATAATCTCCACATCCAGAACAGTAAGCGAACGCTGTTATCTTGCGGATGCATCGTCTGAATTAGACCTAAACTTGTTGGATTCAGGTCAGGAAAACATGCTGGCCACTCCAAACGCTGTATTGTTTCAACTTCAAGAAAGTACTCCACTAGATGAGTTATGATTTCTGGCATTATCCTTCAGTAAAAGAAAGGAATCGCCAATGGCTGCAGCAGAAGAAACAACATGGGGTTCTCATTTGCATACCCTTAAGCCGTCAAATTGCCATTCTGTATGATATGCAAGTCAGTATGTCCTGTGCTGATACCCACTTGGTCTGTAATATGATTTTTTTTAAACAAATATTGAATTATTTCAAGTAACACTTTCTCGCTATACCAAAAAAAAGTCTAGCGTCATTTTTTAAACTGAATTGGGACGTCTGTAAACAGCATTTGACTCCAAACTCGATGTTCAGCAAACCACTTTCTTCAGGCCTCACAGTGTCTTGCTGTCAATACACACACTATTAGTCTACATCAGGGGTGGCCAACCTTTTTGGGAAGCGTGCCACAATCTGATAAAAAAAAATTAGGCGTGCCACTTCCAACTTTTCCACCAAACTAAAAAATATGCAAAAGGAAAAAATGTTACTTATAGGCTAATTATAGGTTTTTTAGACCAAAAATGTACTTTTAAATGCAAGTTCTGTGGAGTGCAAATGAAAAACAAGATATCAATCATTGGCGTGGCCAAGTAATTTTAGCGCGTTTTTCACATGTTGTATTTTACAATAATGCAACTAATGAACTTTTTACTAACAGAAAGTAGTACTGTACCACTCCTTTTTTTTTGTGAAGATTTCCTCCAAAATGCAGGTAGATTTTTTTTAAAAAACTTTTTGCAAACAATAAATTTACTAGGTAAAATTTGAGAAAATTTTGTTATAAACTAGGAAAATTTAAATATGATTCGGCCCATCTAGGGCACAAATGCCGAAACCTCGAGGTTTATTGGTTGCTTATTGGCTGTGAAAAAAGTACGACAAAATATGGAATGAAGACGAAATTTGCGTCCTAATAGCGCTTTTGTTCCACTACATGAAAAACGCGCTAAAAGTGGTATAACAAATAAGAGACAAAAGTAGAAACATATTTTATTGTTGATAAATTTTACAGAATGAATCAGTTAGCTAAGGTACAAAATAAAAATAAGTAACTTGAAACACTTAATTTTAAATGATTATTAAGTAGTCAGTACTTTCTTATAATGTGGCTTTTGAATTTGTAGTTTTTTTTAAACTAAATCATCTATATTTAGATTAGTTCGTGAAGATTCTAACAATATTAGGTGTTTTAGATGTATATCAGTTAATTTTGAGCAATATTTTGATTTAATTACGTTCATAACTGAAAACATTTTTTCACAAAGTTGATCCAGACCTATACAACATCTGACCGCCAAATCATGTAAATTTGGGAAATTTCTTGTTGGAACAAATTTTTAAAATTCGATGCAATTCGGATAATTTCCGGTTAAAATAATTTCCTTATATTGTTTTTCAGACTATATGGTGCTGCAGGTAAATAATTTCAATTTGTACCTGAGGTGGGTAACAATTAATATCTTGAAGAAATCAAAAAACGATTAGTGAAAAGTTCAGTATTTTTTATCATCTTTAAAATCCTCAAACCTGGCACTGAACGAATCCTGCAAAATGGATATTAAATTTTTCAATCTGTCATAGTTCGGAACAATATTAACTTTGGCAGATAATTTCTGCGTGAATGGGAAAGGAGTTAATTTTTTCTCTCCAAAATCCAGACAAAAAAAAGCAAAAGTTTGTTCACAAAAGAAGGTATATATGACCAACTAGGGTAGGAAAAATACAATTTTCCCCCTCTAATCTTAAATTTAAATTGTTTAAATGTTCTATTATATGGGTAAGAAAAGCTAAATCCCACAGCCAATTTTCACTCCTGAGAAGCGAGCATTCACTGGGCAGTTGATCGTTTTCTTCCAGATATTCTAAAACACATTCCCTCAAACTCCAAAATCCCGCAAATGAACTTCCTTTGGAAAGCCAGCTCACACTGCAATGAAGGAGTAACTCGCCATTTTCTTCCGTTTCTTCGGGGAAAAGCGTACGAAATCTTCGTCAATTCAAACAAGAGCTCGTGTTTTGTTGATACAGCGCACCACGGGGTCAACAACGAAAGACAAGTTTAAGTCCTTGGCACTAAGAGCTTCTTGATGAATAATACAATGATACTTGAAAACCTTTCTTCCCAAATAAATTTTCAAGCAATGCAACAAAACCTTTTATCCTGCCAACCATGGAAGGCGCTCCATCTGTGCAAACACTGTCTAATTTTGTCCAATTACATTTCTAAGTTCCTTAAAAATGTCTTCACCTGTAATTAAAACTAGTAGGTGCAAATCAAGAAGTCCTCCCACAGTATCAAAATTATCTTTCGTGTAACGCACAAAGATGCTTAATTGCGCATTGTCTGATATTACAGCTTGCATCCAATGTTAATGAAAAATATTTGCTATTTTGAAGTCCAGAGACAATTTGCGCTACAACATCCTGGCTCATGTCATCTATACGACGCATGACGGTATTTCTAGACAAAGCTATATTATTCACCATATTTTTGACATTAAGACCACCAACATTTTGGGCGAAAATTAAAAGGCTACTTTTTGTTATCTCCTCTCCGTCAGTATATGATTTTTACTTGCGGGCTAACAACAAAGAAAGTTCATAAGAAGCCTTCACTATGGTTTCCATTTCTCTTTTGGAACAAAGATCGCCTGCTAAAGATTTCTTTGTTTTATTGATGAATTCCGTTCGCAAATTTGATCCAACAGGATATTTGCTGTTGAAATCACTATGCAGTTGTTTGAAATGACGGTCCAATTTAAAATATTTGGAACTGCTATACAAATTCCATATATCAAACAAACAGGCTTGGAAGCATTTTGATGTGTAAACAAGTATTGTTCTTCGCAGACAACTTTAAAATCACGTGCTGCAATATCCTCTTCATAATTTCTTTCGGATATCAAAGGTTTACTAGTAGAAATATCGAAAATAAAAAAAAATTAAACAACTACGCTAAAATCGAAAAACATTTTCAGAACAGGAAAAAGCTAAACGTCTTGGTAAACAGAGTTTTAAATCAACTGAGTCTGACAGCTAGAAACAATTTGCCGATGTTACGCTACAAATTTTCTACGATCCGAATCCAGCATTTTGAATTGTCATGAATGCAAGTTCCCACTCTCTCTCTGCTTTATAAAGCGGCTACTTTGTGCAGATAGAATTACTTCTACCGTATCAACAATTGCTCTCCTAATATATTGCAGAATTACTTCTTGACATTATAGAAATCGTAAATAGTCAACACCATCCAAAAAACCTTTTTATCTGAATCATGCTGACAGCCAATAGCTATAAACTTCAGCACTGCAAGGGAAGCTGAAATTCGAATGGAAATCCGAGATGTTAAAAATTAACCGCCCCGCGAAAGGGTGATTTTTGAGCATATTCGACCGACCGAGAGAGAGAGAATTTATTTCTTTTTAATCTCAAGTTACTCAACACTTTTCTCGGAACGTTACAATACTGTAGAATTGTAAGTTTTGGAGCATGATCTCATTTTTGGTGCTATACTGAAGAAAAGAAAAATCTTGCTTAACGCCTTTAAAATCTCACGCTGAAAAATTCTGTTTTTTACATCTTCTCTTCATGACCATTTTCTATTGTAATTCAATTAATTTAGTAATATTTTCAAAAAATTTGTAAGTTTTCGTGTGCCATAGTTACAATTCCCGCGTGCCACAATGTGGCACGCGTGCCTTGGGTTGGCCACCCCTGGTCTACATACATACAAACTACCCACATGAAGTCCATTTCACATTGTTTGGTTTGAGACCTTTTGTCCTGTTGCCAAAAAAAAATTCTTTTTATTTGTGTTGCAATGATGTTCTGTCTTGACGAGCTGTTTACATAATATATTGGTCATTATTTGCAGTGATAACCCGTGGACAACCTTGTTTTGGCTAACATTGTACATGCCCAGTTTCTTAGACAGGGCATATATGACAGTTGTCACCACTCAAACAGCATCCACTACAGTTCTTTGTGTTTGTCCAGATTCCAGTCTCCCAATAGTACTCCAAGTCATGGATTGCGGTAGATTACTTTGTTTTGAAGTTTTCCAGTCCCCTTTGTTACAACCCGCATGTGCAGAGGGCGCTAGTAGTCCTCTTTGTTTACATTTTTGTCAGTACGCATGTAACCAACCAAAGGAGCGGACGTACCAAACGTCGTTCAATAAACCATCATTATTTAAAGTATACAGTCCGCGCTCTCTTTGCTTGAGTAGATAAGTTATACATAACTCAAAGTCTGCTCATAACCAGTTCAATACATTATAGAACTACCACACCTTTTGTGGTCTTAATTAGAGCTATCGACCCCTACCATTTTGTGTGGTCACCCGAGCCCGAACCAAAATTTAAAATGGCTCCAAGAAAACCCTCAGAGCTCACCGTGTTGAGCAGGCGTAAATCACGTCTTCTTGGTCAAATTACGCAAATTAAAAACTGTTTGGAAAATGTGGATTCACCATTGATCAAGCTGGACTAAAACACAAGCTCGCATCGCTTTCCGAGATTAAGGGGAAAAGTGACGCCTTACGGAACGAAAGCCACAGTGTTCTTTCGGATGAGGAGCTTCCAAATTTCGAAAGCAGTTTGGACAAAATGGAAGAAGACGCAGATAATTAAGAGGTGAGTCTCAATACCTTACTTGAACCTTATAATGTGAATACCTCTGAATTATCTGTTAAAAATAATTTTTCTAATTGCAATGTGAAACTGTCATCCATTAATTTACCAGAATTTTCGGGACAGTATATTGATTGGTTGCAATTTAAATCCCAATTCATATCATTAATTCATGAGAACACTTGTTTATCAGACTCTGAAAACCTGTATTATTTACAATCTGCCCTCAAAGGTCATGCAAAACAATTGCAAACTGTAAATGATTCTTATTCATCTTTATTCGAAACCTTAAAAGGCAGATACGAAAATAAACGACTAATTGTAAATAGCCATATTGCTGAACTTTTAAATCCTAACAAAATAAAATTTGAATCTGCTTTTCACCTGAGAAATTTAATGGATTCTATTCAGAGTCATCTTAGAGCCTTAAAACAATTAGAATTAGAACCTAACACCTTGTGTGAATCAATGTTAATTTTTGTTATAACTCAACGTCTAGATGATGAATCGCGTAAACAATATGAAATGGAATTACATTCCAATGATTTGCCTAGATGGGATAAATTTTTACATTTTCTAATTAAAAGAAGCCAAGCCTTAGAAAACGTGCAAAGAAATTATTCTCTGAAAAATATGAACGAATATTCTCCAAAATTCAAATCATTAGTCGTGAAAAGTGATAAAAAAAACCTGTCCTTTATGTTCTTTAGAACCGCACCCAATTTTTAAGTGCAAACAATTTCACGATATGTCTGTTCAAGACAGAAACAACAAAGTCAAATTCCTTAATTTATGTTTTAATTGTCTTGGTCATCACCTTGTTAAGAACTGTGTAAAACTGAACAAGAAATGTAAGTTTTGTAATGCGAATCACAATTCTCTTCTTTGCAACACGCAAGTGTACCCCAACAAGTAGCAAACGAAACCAACAGAAATTTTCCCTCTCCACAGAGTTCATCAGGGGTCATTCATGACCGGAGTGTCGCTAATTCATCCCTGAAACCATATACCCCAACCACTGCGTGTCTTTACAATGAGGCTGGGGAGAGATCAGTTTTGCTTTCGACCACCAAGGTCAAAGTTCAGAGCGCAGTAGAAGGCTGGGTTTCAATGATCACCATCCTTGATTCCGGGAGTCAACAATGTCTTTGTAACTTCGAAGCTGCAACTGTTCTCGGGTTGAAGAAGAAGATTTTTGTACAAGTATTGCAGTTGTTAATGGGAATTGTTTTTCAATGAGAAAAGGATTTCAGCTCAAATATCGAACGGGGGCTCGTTTAAAAGGACGCTCAACTTTCTTTCAGTCCCTAAAATAACAGGGTGTGTTCCTACTCAGCCATTTGATTTAACAAACATGAATTTGCCTCAATATGTAACTTATGCAGATGCGGAATTTAATATTCCGAAACAAATCGATATTCTCCTGGGAGGTGAAAGATTTTATGAATTATTAAAAAGTAAACAAATAAAATTACATGACAATTCAATAATATTCCAGGACTCTGTTTTCGGGTACATCGTAACAGGTTCCATTCTAAACGATCAATCAAACTATTATTTTTGCAATTTCATTCAAGATCAGGTTGATAAAAATTTAACAAAATTCCGGAATTTAGAAGCAAAGAAGAATCTAGCTGTGATCCAGATGACCAGGCTATGCAACATTTTAAATCCTCAGTACGTTTCAATAGTGGCCGTTATGAAGTTGAGTTTCCCTGGAAAAGAGATAAACAAGAGTTAAATGACAATTTTTCCGTAGCAGAAAATCGTGCCAAATCGTTAGCAAAAAGATTCATTCGGAACCCAACTCTGTTCAAACAATATTTTGAAATTTTAAAAGAATATGAGTCGCAAGGGATAATTGAAAGGGTTTTTCAAACTGAGAAACCAACTGATAGAGCAGTATTTTATTTACCACACCAAGCGGTCTTTCGCCAAGAAAGCCTTACGACGAAAATGCGCATTGTCTTTGATGCAAGCTCCCATGAAGATGGACAATTAGCTCTCAATGAGTGTATATGGCCAGGTGCGAATTTAAACCCAAACATATTCCACCTGTTAATTTATTTTCGCTTGAACACGATTGCTATTACCGCAGACATAGAACGTGCATTCTTGCAAATCTCATTACGTGACGAGGACAGAGATGCAGTTAGATTTCTGTTTCCAGAACTTGAATCAAACCAAACAAATCCCTGCAAGTTTCAAGTGTACAGATTTAAGCGTGTGATGTTTGGAGTCAACGTAAATCCCTTCTTACTCTCCGCAACAATTAAATATCACATCGAGAAATGCCGAGAGCAATATCCAGCAGCAACGGAAATGCTTGACACTTGTCTCTATGTTGACGACGTAATTAGTGGTGCTGAGAACATTTCCAAGCCTTAAAATTATCCAAGGATGCTGACACAATCATGAAGAGTGCCAGCATGACGCTACGGAAATGGAATACAAACAATCAAACACTGATGAGAACTTGGAAAGGGGAAGGACTTGAGATACATCCTCGTCACTCGGAAGACAGTTCTCAAATCCCTTTATCAAAGGTTTTAGGGATACCATGGAATGTCGTCCATGACTATTTCACAATTGACGTGAAAGGACTTATGGAATTGGATACGTCAAAACCTATCACAAAAAGAGTTGTACTTCAATCAGCTGGTAAAATATACGATCCAGTTGGGTTTTTGTCACCTTACACAATTAGGCTCAAATGCCTATTACAAGAACTTTGGCTACGGAAGTTAGCCTGGGATGACGAGCTACCACCAGAGATTTGTGCAATATGGTCACAATGGTGGTCAGAACTTCCACTTTTATCAGAACTAAAGATTCCACGAATGATCCTCGATTCCAGTGGAGATTCAAGTGATGTCCAAATCCATACATTTTCCGATGAAAGTCAAAAAGCATATGGAACAGCTGCCTTCTTGAGGGTCAAGTACAAAGACAGAATCAACATTAATCTCGTGACATCCAAGAGCCGTGACGCACCTCTGAAAAAGTTATCCCTGCCCAGATTGGAACTGATGGGTGCTTTACTTGCTGCACGCTTAGCGAAGGAAGTAAAGAAAATCATTGATCGAAAATGTTCAACCAAAGCCTTTCTGTGGACGGACTCTCTGATCACCTTATATTGGATCAAAGGCCCAAGCCATAGATGGAAACCCTTTGTGGCGAACAGGGTTCGCGAAATTCAAGCCCTCACCGATCCTAACTCGTGGTTCCACTGTTCAAGCAAGGACAACCCAGCAGATCTCCTTATCAGAGGAATTAGTGTAGACGCTCTTTCAACCAACTCCAAGTGGTGGAATGGATCCTCGTTTCTACGTGAAACCGACTTCCTGACCAAAGGACTAAAATGAACCTATCCCAGAAAGGTTGTATTTAATAGAAATGAAAAAGAACTCAAATCCAAAAGAGGACATTTCCTTGACATTGACAGTGACTCAAAACAATTTCTTTGAAAACATAATTCATATTTCAAATAATTATATAAAATTAATTCGTATTGTAAGTTTTCTTTACAGATTCATACATAACTGTAGAACCAGAACTGCAAAGATAAAGGGACCCCTTACTTTACAAGAGGTAAGTCATGCTGAGAACTGGCTGATCCACTCATTGGATGAAAGGGAATTCCCTGAAGAAATGCGTAAATTGTTGGCAGGTGAGCCTATTCCTATTAGAAGCAAATTAACCCCCCTTAATGTTTTTCTTGGTGATAGTAACATTATAAGAGTAGGAGGCAGACTTGCAAATTCAAATTTAAACGAGAAGGCTAAATTCCCCATGATTTTACCTAGTAGAAATATTTTAACTGATATCATATTGAGCTATTATCATAAAAAATATTTGCATGCAGGACCCCACTCACTTTTGTATCTTGTTCGTCAAAAATTCTGGCCTCTCAATGGCAGAAATAACTGTCGTAGAATTATTCATGAATGTGTGGTTTGCTTCAAAAATAAGCCCATCATAATGAATCAAATTATGGCCAACTTACAGAGAGATCGTGTATCTCCGAATTATCCCTTTAATATCACGGGCATTGATTTTGCAGGCCCATTCTTTATTAAATTTAAAAATCAAAGAAAAGGTGCACTAAATAAAATTTATGTAGTAATATATGTATGTTTATGTACAAAAGCAATTCATTTAGATTTTGTGACAGATCTCACATCCCAAGCATTCATAGCAAGTTTAAAACGGTTTTTTGGTAGAAGAGGAAAGTGCGCAAAAATCACCACCGACAATGCTAAAACATTCGTTGGCGCAAATGCCGAAATTAAAAAATTGTTCAAAATGATTAAATTACGTGATCAAACATTAGCTGAATTTTTGACTAATGAATCCATAGAGTGGAATTTTATCCCACCAAGATCCCCAAACCATGGAGGGCTATGGGAAGCAGGAGTAAAGTCATTTAAATTCCACTTAAAAAGAGTTGTAGGGAACGCACACTTAACTCTCGAAGAATTCATCACAATTATTTATGAAATTGAAGCAGTGCTAAATTCCCGACCACTCACTCCTTTGACATCAAATTTCGATGATTTCGAAACACTGACCCCTGGACACTTCTTAGTAGGTAGACCCCTAACTTCCATAGTTGAACCGCAAATAACTGATATAAACGAGAATCGGTTGTCGAGATGGGAAAAAGTAAAAAAATTACCCAACACATATATAAGCTTTGGAAACGCGATTATTTAAATAATTTACAAGAACGTCACAAGTGGAAATTTAACAAGAATAATGTTTCTGTGGGAACCTTAGTTTTAATCAAAGATGAAAATCTTCCCAGTACGAAATGGAGTACTGGTCGAATAACCGAAGTATTTCCTGGCACCGATGGTAAGGTCCGAGTTGTGAACTTGCGTGCGCCAAATGGAAACATATTAAAAAGAACCATTAGAAATCTTTGTATATTACCTGTATGAATTTTGTTTGTAATTATCTTACATGTATAAATTAACTTTAATCTTATTTTAAGTATCATCAAATGTATTGTGTATTTTGCATTTAAGTAATGTAGATATTGTTGTTGCATTTAAGTGTTGTAAATATTGTGTATTTACATTTAATCACTGTGCATGTATTTTTGCTTTGTAAATATTGTGTATCTTATGTTTTAGTATCGTAAATTGCATTATGTATTTGTATTGAAATTTCATTTCAATGGCGGGGACTCTGTTACAACCCGCATGTGCAGAGGGCGCTAGTAGTCCTCTTTGTTTACATTTTTGTTAGTACGCATGTAACCAACCCAAGGAGTGGACATACCAAACGTCGCTCAATAAACTTTCATTATTTAAAGTATACAGTCCGCGCTCTCTTTGCTTGAGTAGATAAGTTATACATAACTCAAAGTCTGCTCATAACCAGTTCAATACATTATAGAACTACCACACCTTTTGTGGTCTTAATTAGAGCTATCGACCCCTACCACCCTTTTTTTAAAAAAAACCAGCCAAAAGTTGAATTTCATCATTGAGACACTGAAAAACAACAGCTTCTATGAAATCATGAATTCTGCACTTATTCCCTTGTTCTGGTTTTTGATTCACCATATGCTGTGATTTGCATATGAAGTTTTCTTTTTCTGTTTTCTTCTACATTTTAGACTATGGATGTTTTATGTACTTATTGGAAGAAATATTTGCGTAATTTCATTCAATCCCTGTGCTTCCCTAATTTTTTTAAGCAGTGTAATTCACTCTCAACACGTTTGAAACTAAAGTCTACATTTAATAATTTTCTTTAATATATATTTTACGATTGACAGAATTTTATAATGTTCCCAGTTAATTTCCAATAAAATGTGACTACCTCTGCATGGTAAATTTTTTACTGACTTCAATTGTGTAAATGTTCCTTTAAAAAGTTTTTTACTGTACAAAAAAAAAATTGTGGAAAAAACCCCATTATAATATTTAGTTTATCTTAGCTTCAACTGTGATTTGATATAAATATTGACTGTGTGCCATTTGAGTGCTGGAGAATTTTCTTATATATATTTGCTAAAAGGCAGAAAAGCAATTATTTTTTTGGAAAATAATAATAAATAACTTTTTAAGTCATTACTACACTCTTCATTATCACTTCTCATATAATCATTTTCAGATGAATCAGGACTTGACATGGTTCTTTTTGTAATTATCAGTGTAACATTTGCTAAAAAAATGAAAATTTCTAATTCTTATAAAACACAATGAAGTTTTTTTACTACAAATAAATAAAACACTGTGGTAAGCCGTGGATGTGGGTATCAAAATGATTAAATTGTTTTGATATAATTTTGTTGTTTATAAACAATATTTTTAGTAAAAATTCTTTGTCATAAATCGGATGATCATTTAAAAAAAATTAGTTAAAACATTATCTTTTTACATTGCTTGTTTTTTCTACCGTACTACAATCCACGCCTCTATTGCATTACTGCTTACCACTGTGTGTTTTATTTTAACTCTTATTATTAAAAAACCGCGATTGAATGAAATTAATAAAAACTGCAATTTATATGAATTTATCTTCTCTTAATTGATGCGAAAATTATACTAAGTAACAGCAACTTGATCTATCGTCTCCGCATTTTCGGTACAAAACAAGTGAAGCGCGATCGCGCTCTTCCGCATTTTTGGCCAGCGATAGCATTGACCGCACTCAAGCTGTTATTTTTTAATCCAGCAAAAGAGCATTCATAATCATAAAGACATTTTTTTTATGTTTGACGAATATTTTGTGGTTCTAATTCAGTTAATCTCTTGCACATACATAGCATATAAAAAATTCTCTAAAGAAATATAAACTGCTGTTTGTAAAAAATACAACACCATGAAGGAATCCTCAGAATTAAATGAAATTTAATGCTCAAACGACTTGTATTAGTACAAATAAATGAAATTTTCAAAGCAAACAATCAATATTAAGTCTCCGAAATCAGTATTTGGTGTAACCACCATGCGCTGCAATAAGTGCTGCTATACGACGTGGTATGGAATCAAACAGGTTTTTGAATGTCTGCTTGTGGAAGAGAATTCCATATTGCTTGTACGCGCAGCAAAAGTTCGTCTTTTGAAACTGCAGGACGCGACGAAAATTAGATGTGGCTGGGTGCCAGCAAAAATTGCTTATACCCAGAATCCCGGAAGATCGGGTGGAAAAACTGCAGGATGTGGATCACGAGCGAGACTCCGACCAACCACATCCCACACGGGCTCAATAGGCAACATATCCGGCGAATAAGCAGGAAGTTGCATGTGTTGAGCTGAACAGGAGTCTCGAACGGTCTTTGCAACATGTGGGCGTGCATTATCCTGCTGAAAGATAGCTCCAGAGATGCCTTGAAGGAAGGGAACGACTTCGGGCTGTAGCACTTCACGGACGTACCTGCTGTTATTGTGATTACCTTCACTTCGTAACCAATTGGATCGTCCATGATACGAAATCGCACTGCAAACCATATCTCTGGATGTTAGGCCACTATGTCGTTTGACAACGCTCTCTGGAATGCAGCGTTCACCGGCATAGCGTCTAACACGAATGCGACCATCATGGTCCCACAAATCGAAGCGTGATTCATCTGAAAAGACAAATTGGTGCCAAGCTTTGTGCTCATGAGCCCATCGCAGCCGTGAGGGGATCCTGTATAAAAGCACCCTTGCATGCAATCCACGATGCAGCAGACGTTGACGAAGCCGACATTAGTACACCTGTAGCAGTTGATGAAAGTGCTGCCAATTGCCTGGAGGAAGCTGTACGGTCATTCATCGCCTTGCGGAGCAGGTGTCGATCGTCGCGCTCTGACGTCACCTTCCGTCATCCACTGCCAATTTTTCGAGTTGTTCGATGCTCGTTGGGCCAGTGCTTCCAAACTCGCATCACTGTGAAACTGTTCCGCTGCACACGAGCTCCTATTGCACGATAGGAAAATTCTCCTTCTCGAAGGCTGATAATTCCCCCCCCCACCACCATCTCAGGTGTCGTCCTAGTCACTTGACCATTCTTCAAAATTACGAGGTACATCGCCCAAAGCCCTCGTGTAGCTGAACAGTGCGACGTTAATATTCACTCACTCACTCACTCCATAGATGCAATACATTTTTCACACGAATTTTTTTATGCGTATTCGGGTTCCTAATCTATCGTGTAAAAACAGAATTTGGTGCATTGTAATTTTTTGCACATCGTAATCCAACTTACCATAATGATGATCAGTATAACATATTCCTGAATATATGTATGAAATTGAGAAGAAAAAACAATATATATTTAAAGTTTTTATAATTTAATCTAAGCCTTCGAATTAATTGCAATGAATTTAGTCTCTTGTGTGTATTCGGTAAAATTTTGAAATAAATAGGTGGTTTAAAACTTTGTACGAATAGCATTCTATACCGCATAATTCTTCTCTCAAGATTTTAATTTTATTTGCTGCTTTTGAATTAACATAAATATATATATATATATATATATATATATATAAATGTTGAAAACAACAACCATCTTTTGGTGTTGTGATCAAAAACAAACTCATAATTACTGTATTTCGTACTTTTTAGAGTGAATTAAGCCATTAAAAATAGCCTTTAGATGAATTTTTTTTTAAATATTTTATTTTTTATATATATATTTGGAAAACTGAGCTAGAAAGAATAAAGTAATGAAAAATTAATAATAATGTAGTCTTAAAATAGTTTATATTATAGTTATTTATATTTACTTTAAAACTATATCTGTAATAATTAATTTTAATATTAAAACTTGCAGCAAAAAAATTTGATATTATACAACAAATCAGTTGTGTATAAATAATTGAACAAATTTCAGAAAAGTATTTGATCATTTCGAAGAATATGAACAATGATCCTTCAGAAATTAAAGGAGAGTCTAGGCTAAAATTTTATTTAATTATCCGGAATAATAATAATAATAGATATAAAACATATCACATACGTTTTCGATATTAATAAATGGGAAACTTCTTGAATTATTATTAATTTTGGAAATGAGCGGAAAAAATGATTAATTTGAAACATAAAATTTCTATATATTTGCTAAAGTTCAATATTCTTTGTGGAACAATTAAGAATTTTCCTTAAAGAGAATGTTTTTTAAACGGATCAATTTAACAGTGCCTCATAAAATAAGAATGAAGTTTTTTCATATAAGCATATTAAATTGAAGGAAATATAGAATGCTTGAATAGATATTCTGCATCAATTATTCTATGAAACCGTTACATGTATGATCCCTTTGTTGTAAGTGAGTGAGTTAATATTAACGTCGCACTGTTCAGCTACACGAGGGCTTTTGGCGACGGACCTCGTAATTTTGAACCAAGGTCAAGTGACGCGGACGACACCTGAGCTGGCACCCCTATCCTAGCTACCACACCAACGGGAGGACTTTTGAGCTCTCAACAAATTTAACGTGTATCGCTCCCCTACACGGCGGGTCTTCAGTGGTACTGGGATCGAACTCATGACCCACTAGCCATGATCCGATGCCTAGACCACTTGGCTACCGCGGCCACTCCCTTTGTTGTAAACTTTTTCATAATCACAAATAACTAGTATACCTAGAACTGGTAAAAGAAATTACTCGTAACTTGATACTTGTCTGTCATTATCATATTTAATTTATCTTATCTAAATGTCATTGCTTTACAATAAATCAATGAATAAATAAAATAAGTTAGTAAATACTCGTAAAATTTAATTTAACTGACTTAAACATATTTTACTTGATTTGAAGCTTTAAAAACTCGACTTACACCAATAACATTTTCAGAAAACATTTGACATTCCAGAAACACTCAATACGAAAAAAACAACAACAATGTTTGCTACGCGGAGTTTTTCCGAGAGCATTATCTTGCGTATGAATATTTCAATTAGGTTTCTCCTTGGCAATCAAACTTAAATTACAAAAGAGAATTTGACAGAGGAAAATTTTCAGCCCCTTTCAGTGAAATCCTCCTGCGTTGATTGCAATTTGTCTTCGAGTAAGACAATTTTCTAAACTGTTGAGGTAGCTTTGAAAAAAATTTCTAATCTTGTTAAGGGAATGAGTTTGATTAAGAACTGTTGTATCAAAGTTGAATCAAATTTAGCAAAAAGGTGTAGAATTCCCTTCACTCACTTATGAGAGTCTTTTAAAGAATGGATGGATCCAAAACTTTTTCGAAGACCGTCGTCCACATAAAAGCCTGAGCCTACCACCATACACTATTATTACTCATTCCTTCAAAAGGCAGCAGTTTGTTGAGCCAATTTGTGCGGTTGTAAGTCATGTACATTTATTTGTTTCGGGTTTTTGTACGAGTATTTGACAACGTATGCTATGTACCCAGATGCGTAGCTAGTTATCCAAAAACCCTAGTGCAAAAAAAAAAAAAAATGAAAGTTTTATCTTGGATGGATTTTATGAAGTAAAAATACATGGATATATTTTAAATACATAAAGATACAAATTTTATTTACTATCTTCTCTTTCTGCGTTGTTAACGCACCAGGTTTCTTTTTTAAATTTTTGTATCCATAATTTTAGTTTTATAGTTTATCCAATACAATTCGTATATGCTCGAGTACTTCCTGACTTTAAAAGGAAGCAGAAACGTAATGCTACGCTACAAAATACCATTGGGGAATCCGAAGCTATTTATTTGTTTATTTCGGAGGATCGGCTCATCCATCAGAGAAGCTACAAAATGATCCACCGAGATAGATAGGAAATGATACAAAAAATATGCTTGACAAGAAAATACACAATATAATTATAATTATTAAAAAAAAACACCTCTGCAAAAGAGTAAAGGAGGGGGGGGGGACAAAATTACATCAGTATACTGCAGATAAGAGAAGATTGCGAAATAATGAAACAGGAAACTAGCTTATTACGAGAATTATGTTGTTATTAAATAATAAATGTGGGACGGCGTTTAGGGGAAGGTTCGATTTTAATGTTAAAATAAGCACGCAGAGTTAAAATAACTTAATTTATTAATAACACAACTAAAACATTTACTATTTACAAGGGGTTTTAAATTATTCGAGATAGCACCATACTAATTCCGAAAATACGTACTCTTTCTCAAAACAACGGAGAGAGCGATTTCCTCTGACCTGCCTTCGTTCAAGCTTTGGTGCAACTCTCAGTTTCTTCTTTCTGCCACCTTTATAAATACATGACCTCATCGTATCGCGCAGCTAAAACTCACGTGGTTTCGATTAGTGGTGCCATCTCTTACAATAAAAATCAAAAGAAGTAAAAGAAAACTTGCACTCCTTTCCTACATAAATTATAGTTTAAAAATACTAATAAACACCCTTTTATAGTTAATCGAAATAAGCTGTAACTTAAGCTTTTAGTCGTCAAATCTGGAAATGAGATCTGAAATTAGTCACCAAGTGCGGGATAAGATCTGAAAATGGAAAATCGTTAATTCTGAAGATCCTGATCAGGGCAGTGGAGCAAAATTAGTAAATTATTGTATTATAATTGATCTTGGACAAGGGAGCAAAATTTCGAATTAATCTGACTTTTTAAAGTGGATAAAAATTGAGTTCAAAGATTCCGTTACATACAAGTGAAGCTACAAAAGGGTGTTAAAATAGAATGTAACTAGGAAGGAATTGCTTCTTGTGTAGGTTTTCTTTAAGTTGTAATAATAAGTATGGTAATATTCTTTAGGGAACTTGAAGTTTATTTTCAAGTAACAGTGTATAAAAAAATGAAAAAATTGAAAATAACATAAATTTTTCAATAAGTTAAGTTCGCAACACTCAACAAACAACGAAAAGAATTTAGGGGAATTCCTGCAAATTCAAAACAAATTTCAACATTATTATAGTTATGTTTTTTTTTTTTGCAAACTTTTGTATTTATATCTTAAATTTGGGAGAAATTATCACAAATTTGGCTTGCTTGGTGGTCAGGGTCCGCGAGCCCCCCCCCCCCGAGCTTGAGGACTCCGGTGCACCTCACCACCTCTCTCCTACACCACTGTATGTACCGTCCACTTTTAAGGGTCATAGGTGAAGCCTAAATTTGTCTAAGGGCCTACATATGCGTAGGGGCCCAAGGCCTCAAGAAGACGTTCCTGACTGGAGAGCTATCTTTATTTATGCTAATTTTAATACCCATCATAATTTACTCTGTTATCCTTATTGATATTACATAGTAAAGATGGGGTTCATTTATAGATTTATTTCTAATCAATAAAGTGAATTATTTTTTTAGTTTAAAATCTCAAAGGAAGGTTTATTTCTTCATTAGGTATAATACTATTATATCCTCTTTTTTCTTACCTGATATTATCTTGATCATCTGGATTATGATTGGCGTAAATTTCACACTATAAAATTGAGCAATTTATGGAATATTAAGGGTTGAAATCCGTGGTTATAATCATTAGTTTGTTTGCCGAGGACTATCTAAAACTGATAATGAGCTTAAAAGAATAAAGTTCCCTTATTAGTATTTTATCATATGGCAACAGTATTTACTGTTTTATTTTACTATTTTCATATTGTAAAACATGTCGTGAGAATAAATAATGGAGGTTGTTCAGAGGCGTAAAAATTTGCCTGTTCCTCGACAATGGTTTGTGGATAACAATGAAGATCATTCTAGAGTGATGCTGCGGAGGTATTTCTATCAGGTATTGCCAAATTGAATTTGAACGATTATATTTTATACCACACCCCAATGTCTTACGCGATGATGTATTCTAATCGTGCTGTCTGTTCAAAAATTCGTATGTCTTAATTTATATCCAGCGTATGAAGTGCATAAATAATTTTTTAGTGAAATTTAGTCTTTCTTGCATGTTTAATTGTAGTTATTTCAAATAAATATAAATATTTGATTTCTGTTTCCCAAATCAATTGTAATTAGGACCACATTGTTTACAACATTTTAAATTACTAATGTGATCTAAATTTTTCTTATTACGTCAAAAGCAATGTCACCTTAGAAATATTATTGAGAGAAGTTAGTTAATTGATATAATTTGTATATTTAATATTTAGGAATGAGTTTAAAGTAGATTTGTAATCTTAATATTTGAGCATTGGGAGTTTTTATTTTTAACTTAAAAAACTAACAGGAATGGATCCTCTTGTTTTGAATCTTGTTTAACTTGTGTTATCTATGATGAGGAAGAATAAATTTTTTATATGAAAAATTTAATTTGTTTTGTAGGAATGATGTAATGTTTTTGTTTATTTTTTTAAAAATTTTGTTTATTTTTTTATAGCTAAGACCTCAATTACTGATTTAGGAAAAATTTAATGATTAACTTATAATTTTTAAGTCAATTTAGTATTTTATGTGGCAAACATTTAATTTTTTTAATTATAGGTATAGTATGGTTTAGTATATGAGAAATGCCATGGCTCTAATAATTACATAATTTTTATAAAGCAATTAAAAACTTTTTGATTGTTAACTATATTGATTCAAAATGTTAAAAATGAAACCTCATCTTTTATTAGAAAATATTGGGGATATATTTATTAAACACATACTTTTTCTTGTTTATTTTGGTACATCTCTTGGTAAAAAATATTATTTGACAATAATTAAGTTAAAATAAAATTGGATTTTAAAAAGACAAATATTTATACCCCCCCCCCCAAATCCTGATTATTATTGTTTTTTTTTTTGTATTGATTCACCTTTTATTTTCTTAAAAATATATTTCTTTAATCTTAGAAAAGTGATTTGCAATCTGAAGGAATACTGTTTGCCTCCATAAAATAATGTTGCAGCTGTATCAATATCAAGTTACATTTATTTGACATTGAATTTATAATATTTTAATATTCATAGTAAATAAAAAATGAAGTGACCAACAAAATGAATTCTTAAAAAGTTACTTATGATACATAGTTATAACATATTGTGAGTTACATGGACAATTGTAGGTTAAACTGAGACAAAGAAAAAATTTTAAAATTGAAATTATTGTCTGGATTATTTAAAGTGTAAAGCAAGGTGAACCTTGCAAAGTTGGGAATTTTCTACTTTCTCCAATTCTGGACCACTCACCACTACACTATTAGTGCTCTTTAAATTATTGATATTTATTGATAGTCCTTTGCAGGTAGCAGATTTGGAAATTTTAAACAAAATTATGACAGTGTTAAATGCAATTGTCAGCATTTTCAAAAGAGAATTTAGCGAATTAATGAAGCATTGTAACATGAAATAAGAAATGTATTCTTCGCCTAGGAAAAAAGAACCTTTTTAATTCAACCTAGAAAGATGCAATACTGTTCTTTAAATTCCTGATTTTGTGCACATTTTTCAATATGAAAAGTTTAAAGAATGGAATCTAATATGAACAGATTGAGTTTTAGTTGTACTCGAGGAGCTTATCCTTTGTAATATCTCTCTCTGAGACGTTAATCTCAAAAGAAGTGAAATTACTAGTGGCTTTTCGAACTTACATATCCATTCACACTAAAATCTGTATCGTACCTCATTTCTTCTACAAAAACATTCTCATCTGCGAAAAAAAAAGTTTGGTGAAATAGGACTTAAATGAGTGACTTGACTAAAATATTGCTTGTTGTGAAGACCACCCAGTTACTGGTCCTTGCTTATTGAATGTAATCCAGTTTTTAAACAAACATTTATCAATAAAACAATAAATAGAGAAAATGCCTGTTTTTTTTTAGTTAAGCAGTAATAAAAGTTAAACTAAATATTTTCATTTTTTTAAATTTTTTTTTTTATGATTCTTTACACATGTTGATAAGTTTGAACTGGATTGGGATTTATGTGTAGTATTGAGGAAAAGAGCTTAAGAGTTGTTAAATTTAGTAATGATCTTTAGTATATCTAGTTAAACTATAATCACTTGAATAAAAAAAAAGTAATTCCTTAAATTAGGGCTAAAACCACCTGATATGATATTTAAAATAAATCAATTTGAAAGTTTAAAAAAAACATTATAAGCAGGTTAAGATTAAGAACAATTAAAAAAAATAGAGAGAAAATCCCAAAGTCAAATCTCCTCAATAAATGAAAAGTTAGGATTCTTTTTTTCTTACTGATGGGGCTGTGGATTGTGAACATTGCAGACATAGTACAATTCCCAGGAGCCGGTATCAGTTTTAAGTGTGACACCAAAAAGGTGGATATTGATTGCCACAATGTAATTTTGATGCCCAGTTTCTTCCGGGAGGCACCTGAGCTCTGACGATGCAAAACTGTGCTTTAAATTTCATTTTGCTGAGAGTACCCAAGCCAATTAGGCACTCTAGGGATCTTTAACATGCTACATAATGTCATATGTCATGGATGCTGAGGTCGACCCACAAACTTGGGCATACAAGGCCAGTGCCAAATCAATTACGCCATCCAGCCAGCAGGAAAAGTTAGGTCATGGTAGAAAAAAAGAAATCTTGTTGAAAAATATTCTCCAGTGGTCCCTTAAAGACATAAGTATTATAGGAGTAGTCAATATATAGTTAAAATAGAAAAAAGCAATAAAAAGGTCAATTATTGTTTTTAAGGAGAAATGGAAAAAAATCATTATTTCTGATATTCGAATTAATACAGTAATTTATAAATATGTAAGAGATAGGTAAAATAGAGATTAACATTTAAAGTTGCACAGTACATATATGTTTCAAAATATTATTTCTTCAGCCATATTTTGTTTGGTATAATAAAATGAAGCAAAAAATTAAAATTAAGATATTAATCATTTAAGCATTGGTAGTTATGGAAAAATCTCTAATGTATTTACATATAATTTTAGCAGAAATTATGCCATGCTTGCTCTGGATTTTATGGTCCTAATTTTGAACAGCCACTTTGTGTTACTTGTCATGCATTTTTATACCCAGATGATGTAAATATTGCTGATGGTTCAAATGTTCCATTTTATCGTGAGGTATGTGCATTTCATAATGAAGTATCTTTTTTTCTGAATTGAAAAAGTTTGAAATTCTTAATTTTTATTGTTTTCTTTTTAAAATGTATATTTTATTTGAGTTATATTTATTTTTTAATATATAATTGTGTTCCAATTTAAGAAATATAAAGATTTTATAAATTTTTTGTGAATTCATTTGTTTTAAATTCAAATATTTCTTATTGTTTTCTCAGTAAACTATGGCAACATAATGCTTGCATAACAAATGAACCTGCTAGTTTGATATCATGGGGCATCGCGCCAAGTTGTTGTTTATGTTCACCAAGATGGGCGATAACATTACAATATGGTTACCTTGATATTTTTATTGTCTGGCGATGGTGGTTGCCATGGAGATAACGTATATTAGAAATAATTTTTATTAGTTCTGTTCCCGCAGTAATCCTATTAATTTCAGATGATTTTATTTCGATTTCTTTTACAATTTAACCAATTTCATTGCAATCCTGAATCAAAATATATTTTAGTCTTCTGTTCGAATATGGATATTTCTAATACCATTGGTGAGAACTAGAATATTTTTTTTAAAAGAATGAGTGTTATATTTTTAATTATTTCTATAAATCGTTTATTTTCAATTTATTTTACTTTTTAAAAATGTTTTTTTTTCCGTTTCTTGTTTGATGAAATTCGTTGAAGAAATTTGCAGTTTTTGGAACATAGCAAGCTTTCAGTACTTTTTAGTTGCTATTCATTATCAATTTTAATATATATTATGTAATTATTTTATTAATAATATAAAAATACAATAATTAGAATGTGTAATAATCATATACGTTATTTGTAATAAATGTTATTTTATAAATATTATTACATATGTGTTATTTATTTATTATTATGTTATTTATTTACAATTATTTTGTCGTTTTTTATAATTATGTTAAATGAATATTCTTATATCTGTACGATTCTTATTATATTACAATAGGATGATTATTCTTTTTTATAAAATCTATTAAATTATATTACGTGATTATTATTATATAAAATAATAAAAAATAATACCATATGAATATCTAATAATTATTACTATTTAGTATTATAGGAATATTATATATAATAATTTCTATAATATTATATTACAAGATTATTGTATACTGCATAATATTACTATTTATGAATATGATTTTTTTATAATATTGATATTAATTATTGATTCTTCATCTGAAGTAGATTTTAATGTATTTCAAAACAGTTCTTTCAAATTATTAACCTGACGAGTCTTACCGCTAGGCTGCCATCTTGGATTTCATTGCAACAAAATGCACTGCTTGGCGTGATTATGTATCATGCCAAGCAGCGTTTGGCACCTTGCCCCTTGATATCAAACTAGTTCCTCTGTTTTCTTTCATTATCTTAATTTATTTGTATAAATAATAATTAATATTTCATTTAGAGCTCTAAATGTGTTTGATAAATATTTACTTTTGTAGTTAAAGTGTCGATACAGCCAAAAATGAAGAAACATTCCTTGTATGCTTGAACACAATAACCTTCTTTATAAATTGTCTTTTCTTTTTTGTTTTAAAAAAAATGATTAAAATTTGGGACTTAACCTTCTTTGGAAAAAAACATAGTAAACTATTTAAAAAGTTATTGAAGCATTATTTCAAAGAAAGCATGTATTAATGGAAGCAATATTGTTGTTGCTGTTTCATATGGCAAAGTCGGAAATCAGTCAATCCTTATATCAAGCTACTTGCCAAAGAACAATGCTATATCAACACCAAAAATTTAAAGTTAAAACAAGGCAAAACCAAAAGCTAAAAACACGCAAAAATTAAAGAAATGAAACCATACAAAATGAAACACTGAAGTCTAGAAAAAAGCAATCTTGTGATCAAGACCTGAATCTCCTGACCATCTAGTACGGCAGGCAAATATCATCTGTGTTGTGACTGAGGGTGAAGATTCAAGCAGATGAGCGTGTGCTGTTTATCCTTAGTGACTGCTTTACGAATAGTACAAAGGCTTTTCATCAGAATGCATATTCTGAAATTTAGCTTAACAGACATGCCTGGTTTTTGATCTGGAATAAACCGCAGCAATGTTAATCGGCATACAGATGTCTGAAATATCGTTATCATAATATTCGCAATATATTATTTGTCATTATCACTACTCGTGCATCATTTTGATATTCCAAATTCAGTTAAACCTTTTCGATGCTTCGACCTTGTAAAAGTTTTAAAAAAATTAATAAGAAGAATTTTGTCTACCAGATTTAATTATCCATTAAAAATAACTCTGCAAACCCAAACTAAATGCTCTAGTGAAAATAAATCTTTCATCTTCACTATAAACAAGAACCACATGTTCATTTGAAGAGCAGTCATAAAGCATTCTATTCGGAAACATTCCCTTCCCCTCATGTTTTATAAAACAAATACTATGTGTATGTGAGTAATATTTCTCTCATTTCGAGAAGGTCAGAGCTAAATGTATCTCAAACCTTATGGACAGAAAATGCTATCTATTGCCCAAAAAAATGAGCTTAAAAAACGTTCCAAGTGCTCTTCCGAATGCATGACTCAGATACAGGATGCTAGGCAGCTGTCAGTGTTTCATGCTGGCACGGATAAAAAACATTCCCATTCGCCCGGAAAGGGTTAATATTCTCCAGAGTTTACTCTTCATTTAATTGATAATTTTGTGTTGTATATGTAAATATAATATTTCTTGTTTACTTCTAAAGGAATTCTAATATTTTATTTATATTTTGTTCCCTGTATCTTGTTTTGGTGCTATTTGTTTTAAGTACTGCAATATAATACTATTGCAAATACAGCACATTAGTACAATAAAACAATTTGTGAAAAAGTTTTTTTTTTAAAATACAACTAATCCTTACACAAAAAGAAGTTGGGAATTGCTAAGTTAAATATTTGTGCATTTTCTTTATAATTTTTTAAGTAAACCTTTTAAAAACATTTTTGTCTTCATGTTTTTTCATTTAAATCTACATATTGGTTTTTTTATAATCCTGAAATATGTTCTTACCTGAAATTAAGCTTAATAGTTTTGATTTGGATTAATAATAAAATTTATATCTTTTCAGAATATTTTAAGCTTATGCAATGCTTTTGTTTACTTTTCTTGCAGAAAAGTAATTCTGATGATTCAGGAAATGAAGAACCTTCAGATTTTTATGAAACAAGGCGTCGCCAAATACCACTAAGACAAAGACCTCAGAGATTACTTAGACGGCACCCCAGGCTTAATAAATTATCTGATTGCATTACAGCTCTTATTTCTCCAAAAAGAAAAGAAAATGTTAGTGACGATTTAGTGGAAAATTTGCCAAATGAAGGTATGTATTTCATTTTCTATCTGGTTATTTTTTGTTAACCCCTTTATTACCAATTAAAAGTTACATGATTTGCTCCCCAGTATCAACATTTATCACATAGGTGCCTGTATGCAGTGCATTGAGGGGAAAATAAGCAAATTTTTCTCTGAAATAAGTAAATCTTTTGTGTAAACACACACACTGTCAAATTAATTTTATTACATTCTAAAGCCTTCAAAATAGTTTACTGACAGCTGTGCAAAGAAAATGATTATATTTCAGGAAAACAGATATATACATCCAAGGCTGATATTGAACCGATATTCGGTATATTTTGGATTTTTATACCGGTAGTATAAATTTTAGAAAAAGAAAATGCAGGTGTTTCTTTGTTTTATTTGCCAGTTTTATTAAAGAGCGTAAATATCACAAAAAATAATTTGTAACTTATAACAATATAAAGAATCATAAAAAAGTAAAGGAACATCTTATTTATGTAAGTCACAAAAAAGTGTAAATATTACTATTTAGTCTGTGGTACTGTTACAAATTTTTGAGTTTTGATCTTAAACATAATGCATCAATTGTACTGTCACATTAAGCCTGAAACATAATTTTGTGCAAAAATTACCAGCTGTCAAAAGCACTCTTTCGACATCTACGCTAGTTGGTGGTGCTCTTAGCAATGCACAATATACTTTTTCCAAGTATTTACCTGTAATTCCCTCATCTTCAAATAAATTGATTTCTCATTGGATGATTTTGAATATAGCTTTCTGTATTGTATTTTGGTTTGTTGAAATTTTTGTTATCGTTAATTCTAGTTTTTGTTCAAGAGACAATTCCTTTTCACTATATACATTAGTGTCATCATCATCTTCGATAACTATACCAAATTCTTCTGAATGTAGATAGATTTGTGTGTAAAAAATTTTAAGAAAATTTACTACAAACTTAATCAAATTTGTATTGGTTAGTCTCTTTTCTTCTTTTTCATTTTCATTTTTAAAATCATTATGCATTATATAAACATGGCAAGACATTTTTTTCCCGGTATGGCTTTCTTCTGTGCGATTTTTCAATGTAATATATAATTCTTCAGATAATGATGTGTGCTGTTCTTTTAGTGACTGCAACATGAAATTTATTGTTGTATTAGCTGTTAATAAATTAGAATCTCTCCGACATGTCTCAACGGCCAATTTTATTGGAAGTAGAGCTGATACAGTTCTGGATATTAAGTCAAATTCACTGTCGGAAACATTAATTTGCTGGTTTAAGTCCTTCATTGCTTTTTGGATTGGATTTTTCAGTTTCAAAAGTCATTCCATCATTTGGAGTAAACTGTTCCGTGTTTTAGAATCTAATATTAATATATGTTCTGTTTTATTTTCAGTTAGTATATGTTTTTGTAATAAGGCATTTTTTGTAGAGGAACATTAAAATATCTTAACAATTTTTAGAACTTTATTAATTATAGAAAGCAATTCTTGAAGAGTTAATATTTCATCCTCATTAGTAATATCTTTAATAATTACATTGTCATTTTCTTCATTGTCAGTATCATTCTCTCCAAAGTCGGGATCCAAAGTTTCTGTATCCACAGTAGTTGGATTCTTCTATTTATTTTTTTGGTATAACATATCTATTACTCCTAATTGAATTCCATGAACATATCACAATTGCTGATTTGCCCCAATCAACTTTCCAACTTTTTTTCATAACTGTTGCTCCATCAATTGTTATGGATACAATATCTTCTTTTAGGGATAATCCATGTTTCACTAATTTAGATTTAAGCACTTCCACACATTTTTCGGCTGGCATATTTACAAAGGTATGTGTAAGTTCTATATTCCCCAAATTTTTTTCTGAATTAATATTTATATTTAAGTAGCGTCTTATTTCTTACACTTGTCCATTCATCAAATGTAAGACTAAATTTTTCACCTTTTACTTTTAGTTGTATTAGCTCATGTTTCAAGGAATTGTGAACACCATTACTGTAGTTTATAACAGTTCTTCGTATAGTATTACCCCCAAATAATCTAAAATCCCTGATGGTTGTAGCTTAGAAACTGTGAAATTTATATCTTCATCGCAATTAGATTCTTTCCGCTTTAACAAATTTGTATCCTGTTTCGTTTTTAAATGTGTATGGAGTCTGCTTGTACTTCCTCCATTCACTTCAATAACTCTTGGAACTTTTTTTACATTGTGCCATGATATTCTTTTCATCATATAAATAATGAAGCCAAACCAAAGTATTATCAATTGATTTTTTATGCTCTTTAAAATTGTTCTTATTTCTTATTATGAGTTGTTATTATTTATGAGTATATATATAATGAATCTGAAAAATATTTTAAACCCTAAAGTGTTATATGCAAATACAATGTGACTAACAAACTTGTCAATTTAAAAAAATCGAAATATTAAGCACTTTACAACTACAACCTTGTTTTCACAGATACAAATATCAGTATAGCTCTGAGCTGTATTAGAGTTGTTTTAGCCTGCCTCCTTGGATGATTCATATATTTTATCCTCTTGAATGTACAATGCAACTTTGTATTTACTGTCTAATTAATTTTGCCCATTAGGGAGACATAAAAAAAAACCCATACTATTTTGCTACATTGGCGATCCCTGAACATATAGTGTAGAAAATTTAAAATTTTTTTAGTAAATCCCGAAAAAATGGTATTTAAACTGGTGAATACCAGTATTTCACTTTTTTAGGTTGGGAAATTAACAATAAAAAGGACTGGTACTACTGAAATCCAAAAGAGAATTACTAGGGCTAATACATATCTTAAATGGAATACAAAAAGAAATGAAATTGAATTTTATCACTATAAAAAACAAAAGTTCTTTCTTATAATTGTATAAAAGTCTTTTAAAATCAGTATTAACTTATGAATTTGAAACTTGGTTTCCATGTCTTGAACAGATGAGAACATAAGTATCTATGAAAGGAAGATTTTAAGATTTATTTTTGGAGGAATTCAGGAAAATGGAATGTGGCAAAGTAGATCAAATTTTGAGCTCTATCAATCACATAAAGAATCTTGACATTGTTAACTGCATCACAATACAATGAATTAAATGGGCAGGTCACATTGTCAGAATAGACGAAGACCACACCACTAAAAAAAGTCTTCAATGCCCAACCAATTGGCATATGAAGAAAGGACAGGCCACATCTTAGATGGATTGATGGCCTAGAAAAATATCTAATTTTGAGAACTAAGAATTGGAGAGCACTAGCAGGAGGAGGGCTTGCCTGGAAATGGCTTCTTGAGAAGGCCAAGGCCCACCCTGGGCTGGAGAGCCACTGAGGAAGGAAGGAAGGAAGGAAGGAATAGCGGTATTACAAAATTGTACAAATGGCTCCAAATGCTGGTACTCAGTATACCGGTATTAAAATCCCTAATTTTTTGGGATGACTACAATAAATCTTATTTGTTTGTGTTGGAAAAATCAGGCTATTGGTGTTGCGCTGATCCATGGGTGCTTGTCCATCCATATCTTAGTTCTTTGATTTTTGGCCATGATGAGTTGCATGTGAATGTTATGAAGATGCCAGGTCGTTCATATTTTTTTACGAAGGTCATGACTTCTTGAGTGTATTTGGGCATGTGTATTGGGTTTCCTGTGCAAGATGAGGATAAGATTACTATTGTTCTAATCAATGTTTTCATTATACATAATCACATCTTGAAGGTAGATGTATTTTTCTGTCCGTAATTCCTTCTTATTCAGTCTTATGTAAAGCATCTGTTCCACTTCTATTTTTGCAAATGTATCTTCCAGGAATTATTGAAATAAATGGTGAGTGTTGAGAATGTTATTGTATGTTTCATTGTCTCTGATCATTAAGCAGTAAGCATAGAACTCCTTGGAAGTAACATTTTTGTTTGTTTCTATGCCTGTTTCAGGTTGGATTTGTTTCACATTAAAGTGATGTGGGTCTCCATGTAGAAATATTAATGGATATTGATGGGCATCATATGAATGGCTTGTCTCTGCATTTTGTTGTAATCATTCTCTTCTTCATTATACACTGCTGGCCACCATAAATGCAACACCAAGAAAGACAAGAGATAGCACAACAAAATTTATTTTGTAGATAACATGTTGACCAAGTATCAAATGATTAAATTTATAGACTTCTGTGAAGTGTGGTTCCTGCCAGAATCAGTAGCCGCCATTGTTAGAGATCACCGCTGCCAAACACCTCGGCATTGATTCAAAGAGACTTTGGATGTATTCTTGGGGTACAGCAGACCAACCAGCTTCCACACGTTGCCAAAGTTGATCTGGTGTGGCAGCTGAGGGTGTAATCTGTGTCAATCGTTGAGCAACCATGGACCACATGTTTTCTATCAGCGAAAGATCGGGAGAGCGAGCCGGCCAGGGAAGCAATTCAATCTGGTGATTGACGAAGAACCTTTGGACAATGCGTGTCACATGTGGTTGCGCATTATCCTGTTGGAAATATGGCCGTGGCCAAGCCCTGAAGGTAAGGAAGGACAACTGGCTCCAACACCTCGGAGATGTAGCGCTGGCTGTTTAAAGTATCAGCAATGCGTACTAGAGGAGTGCGAGAGTGATATCCAGTACCGCCCCATACCATAATACCTGGTGCAGGACCAGTGTGGCTGTGCATAATGCAGCTGTTCAGCATCCTCTCTCCACGGTGTCTCCAGACTCGAATCCGACCATCGTGGTGTTGCAGAAAGATGCGTGACTCTTCAGTAAAGACAACTTCATTCCATTCTGCCCCCCACATCCTTCTTTCATCGCACCATTGGCGGTGGAAACGTCTGTGGTTCTGCATCAAGGGTAGACCAAGCAATGGACCTCTTGAGGACAGATCATTCTGCTGTAAACGGTGTTGAATGGTACGCGCAGACACTGAACGATGTGTTACAGACTCAATATGCTGTGCTATGGTTCGTGATGTGACATGCGCACAATTTGCCTGTCCTCACGTGAAGTGATGCACTGAGGTGGATGCGATCGGCCACGTCGGTCCGTCGTACCCTCCTGCATCCAACGGTCACATATCCGCATTACAGTTGTTTGGTTTCGTCCAACACGCGACTACCGATTTCCCTGAAAGATAATCCACAATCTGGGTAGGCCACTATCCTTCCTCTGTCGAACTCGGATACTTGATCAAAAGCTAATCATTGTTTTCTACGAGACATAATTGATTGTTTTTTGAAAAAACCACAAGAAAAAACACAATTTTCGAACTTGAAATCGTCGAAATCTCCAAGCCTTAAATAGCTTTTTGAGGTGGCGCCACAGGTGTGCATGATGTGTGTCTGTGCTGAAATTCTAATCAGTTGCATATCTCACCTCCGCTAATGTATGTTGTAAATTTCATGTTATTTGCGTGCTTCCTTTAGGGTGTTGCATTTACGGTGGCCAGTAGTGTACAATTGTGTCATGGCTTATGTTTTCACTGTCCATAATTATGATGGCAACTGCGTCTATCTGAGTTGCATTTAATCAATGTTTATGTTCTCCAGGTGATCTTTTGGTCTGCTCAAATTGTAACTTTATAGTCATCAGAAATCTTTCAGTGTAGTGCCAGTTTGAATATGTGAATTATTTTATTGTATATCTGGAAGTTCCTCTGTACATTTTGGATTATTTCTCATCTCAATTCACTGATGTTCATACTTTGTTGATCAATTACTGTTTCTTTGTTTCTAATGAAATGATAAACAAGAAATTTAATGTCATTGTGGTAAAAGCGTGGGGTGCTCGATATCAATTGTTATAATTTTTTACTAGTTCTATTCTGAAATGCTGAGTTAGTGTAAAACTGTAGTACAAAGCACCCCACGCTTTTATCACCATGATATTAAATTTCTTGTTTATCATTTTATTCTTATATTAAGAATTATTCTTTTACTTTTTAGTTCGATTTAACATAAAAGCATGTTTTTTAGTTTGTTTTATTCTTCCTTCGAGTCATTGTGAAATGCATTTGTTAGTGTACCACTTTAAAATTGCATAAAGATATTAAAAGGTTCAGCATTGAGGAGACATGATAAATTAAAATTTTTTATTTTAACAGGATAAAAGCAACTTATTACACAACAAGAGCAAACATGTAAATATATAACAAAATATGAAACTTCCCACATATACCGTGCAAGGTACAATTCCAATCAGCAATGCGATGACATCATTTACGAATACGTCACACAATGACATCATCAACAGTGTATTTGCATTTTCATATGTGATGAACATGCAAATAAAAAGTTATCATGCAACTTGTGTGTTTATCTAAATTATAGAAGACATGAGATCATAATTAAAGAGTTTTTTCAACAGTTAGGCTATATTCTTTACTTGTCCTTGTCCGTGCTTTTTGGATGATATTTTCATGGATGGCTTGCATTCCACAGTCTTTTATTATAAAATTTCTTGCAATTCTTGATTCTTCAATTAATTCATTTTGTTGTTTGGTTTCTCATTCTCATTTGTTAGGAACGTAAATGTACTTTGCATTCTTTGACTGTTTAGTTTTTTCGCTGTTATTTTTGCTTTTTTGGTTCAGAACTGTCAATATTTCCTCCTCTTTTAAGTTTGGCCATTATATAAAATATAAATCAAATAAACTTTTTATTAAGAAATACTAAGTTACATTTTAAACACTTTTCACTCTTTATTTTTGATTTGTAATTAATCTCTGTATCCCTTTGATTACTCACATTTCACTGTTTGTTTTTATTCACTCACTGCACTTAATTGATTAGAAACTGATGTTCGAAGGATCTTGCTTTACATCCATCCTTCTATTAATGGGTAGCCCCCATACAAAAAAGCTTCAAATGCCTCACAATGTTCCAGAACATTCCACAACTTCGAGAGTGTTCTGGAATGTTCAACTATGATCTAGGATTTCTTGAATGTTCTGGACTGTTCGAGAAATTTTTAGAGGGCAAAACCTCCAGTCCTTAAACATGCCCTTCAGGTAGAAATAGGAACCTTCTTCATGGATGGGGGATATAAATCTACCAAAACATATAACTCCCTTGATTGTACTGGGACTTGTTTTGGAGTTTTAGTGATATGCACATTGTACACTTATTTTTGATATACACTCAAGAGCCAAAACATTATGATCACCCCTACATCTTGCAATGAATTCGCCTGGATGATGTGGAAGGCACGTGATCATGTGGAAGTGGTATTTAACTGCTGCTGGAGAGTCTGAAGAATCATTCTTTCACTTACTTCTGTGTGTGATGGGAAATGCTGCGGATGTAAGCGACTTTGATAGAGGGCAGACTGTAATGGCTCGGAACAAGTATTTCCGAAACTGCAGGACTCATGGGTTGTTCGCGATCTACAGTTGTTAGTACTTATGCAAAGTGGATGAATGACGGTGAAACCAGCAGTAGACGACATGGTGACGTCCACACGCTGTCAAAGAAAAAGGTTATCGGAGACTGTCTCGCATGGTGAAGCAAACCCGAGCCAGATAGTGGCTCAGCTGACAGCCCAATACAATGCAGAGCCAAGTAGAATAGTATCGGAGCACACTTTTCAGCTGACATTGTTGGACATGGGGCTATGCAACAAACCTCCCACTTGTGTGCCTTTGCTGACCAAGCGTCATCACCAACTGCACCTGCGCTGGGCCTGGGAACATCGCGACTGGTCCATGGATCAGTGGGAGAGAGTTGCCTGGTCAGATGAATCACAGTTTGTCATTCATCACGCCGATGGCCCTGTCAGGATACGCTGTCTTCCAGGCGAACAGTTGCTCCCTCAATGTACAGTAGGTCATACACAAGCCGGTGGTGGCGGTATTATGCTTTGGGGGACGTTCTTTTGGGCGTCTCTGGGATCCGTGGTTGTGGTAGAGCAAACCATGAATGCTACAGGGTATCTGAACATCATTGCAGACCAGTTGCACCCTTACATGGCCTCTGTTTTTCCATCTGGTAATGGAATGTTCCTACAGGACATGATGCTGAATTCCAGTTAATGTCCTGGCAGCCTAACTCACTGGATCTCAATCCGATAGAACACATTTGGGATGTCATGGGACAGCAGCTCAGAGTTCAAAGACCACCAATTCGCAATATCTTGGATTTGTGTGACCGTTGCTTGAACATATGGTACACTCTGTCTCTGGCCATCTACCAAGGACTTGTGGCATCCATGCCAAGGCTGGTTGAAGCTGTGTTACGTGCCATTGGTGGGCCAACTCGTTATTGACAGGTGGTCATAATGTTTTGGCTCTTGAGTGTATATTGTTTATCAATCTTATGATTTTAGGATAAACAGAGCATTTGACAAATTTCTATAAATTTCAGAAAATGTTATATGATAGACAGGATTTGAACATTCAGTTTAGCTATCTTGAAATCGTAATATTTCTAAAACTTTTGGAAATTCCCCTGTACACAGATTTCTTTGTAGAAACACCACAGGTTTGTTCATTAGATTTCTATATCTTTCTTTCTTTTTAGAATATACCTGACAAGCATAATTAAATCACTTTCTGATTTCTTATTCCCTCTACATGCTGCATGGTTCTCTGTTTCCTGCATTTTGCATATAGGAACCACCTGTCTGGCTTTCCCCACCATACACTGTTAATGCACAAAGGCAAATGAACAGAGGGCAGCTGCTTCAAAACACAAATTAGTCTTTTCTTGGTGAAATTTAGATATTCAAGGAATTATTGAATGATCAGTACCAAAAAAAAAAGGATATCTTTGAGTGTCTTATTTCATTGTAGCATACAACAGGCCAGCACTCCTATCTATTTGACATATTTCTTCTCTTAGCTATAGACACACAAATATCAAAAATAACCTTATGAAACAGAAATCATTTGTATTAGAATTTAAGTGCACTTCCTCAAAACAATTCAGAATGCTGGTGTCTTCAACGACTCCTAATTTACAGTCATCTATATTCATGGCAATATTAAGCCACTCAAATTCCAAGGTATTTTCTGAAATACAAAATTTCATTCCATGCTCAACTTTTGGAATGCAGTTCACATGATAGAAGTGGTCATACGCTTTACTGTTAAATTCTTGCTACTAAATATTTTTATGCATGGAGGCATTATTGTTTATACTGCTTATTTGAAAACTAAGTGTTGTGTGTTTTACTCTGTTATTTTGCGTGGCATTGCTATTTCTTCTGTTCAACAAGCTGTGAAAATTTCATTGCATTTCAATAACTTGTCTTCATTTTATTACTATTTTTCTGTTTGTTGCTTATTTTTGATACAAAATGTAGATTTTCATATGCATTATCCAGTTTTCTTAAATGATCAACATTAGAAAGTTTGTGAATAATTTTTTTTGTTTCTTATAGTTATTTTTTTCTATAATTTAGGCTCACATAGTGTTGAGTCCAAGTTTATGCAAAATTTGAATAAAATTTGATTTAATTAAAAAATGTTTTAAAAGTTTGAATTCAGAGCTTATTTATTGAATTTCTTTGATTTATTTTGTCCCCTTTATTCATTTTTAAATGCGCGAAAAGTATTGTAAAAGTTTTAAAGTTGTCGGTAAAAATAAAATTTAAAAAAATATATTCCTATTAAACTTTGTCTTGCATAACTTTTTTTTGCATATATATACACATATATCATTTATCAGTATGAGTTTTTTAAAATAAAAAAAATGGAGCATGATTTTTACTGAGTCAAAGTTACAAAAAATGGACAAGTGGAAAACATAGAAATGTTAATATTTCATGAAAAGCATTGATTTTATTCATTTATATTTTTGTCATAAGAAATACAATACACAAACACTTTTTCAAATATAGTTGCTTTTTTTCAGTTCTTACAGTTATATTTTCTTATTTGGATGATTTCTCGTTATGGAATTGCTCCCAAGTTTGTAAACGCTGGTGTAATGTAGTTGAAGCAAATCATCCTGATGAAATGTGGAGGCATTACACACGCAGACTATGGGGACTTTTTAGGCCCACATATGTTGTTCCTTGTTGGAGAGTTATGTATTCAAAATTGTGAGTAAATTCTTTTAATTAGTGTTTAAATTGGTTAATGCAATTTTAAGTTTTCTTGAGAAACCATTTTCTTAAAGCTGATATTAAAATAGTGTTGTCTGTTTGTCATGTCAAAAAACACCTTTACATTAAAATTTTTTTTCCCCTATACAAGAAATTATAAAAAGATGCAGTACCACAATTGTCAAAATTGAATTTGTATATAATATTCGTGCTTGTGTACTATCGCAACCATGTCAACTTGCCAAATTAGCAGCCTGATTTCGCAGGTGTTGTAGGTGCTAGATGAGCAACCATGTGCTTCATTTCATATTTCTTCGCTTGCTGCCATTCTAAGCCTAACTATTCATTCATATGGTTTTGAGTTGATTCAAGCTTGAATATTAAAATGCAAATCTTAGAATTACCAAGTTCTTAAATAATGAAATTTAATAGTAAAGTTAATAATAATAAAGAAAAATAAAACTAAGTAATAAAAATTAGTTAGTCTTTTATTGATTATTATTTATTTATAATTATTATTTTTATATTGTATTTTTCAACTGCATGCTCCATACTCCCGGCAGCATATCTTATTTTTAGAATTCATGTGGTTTTATTCAATGTTGCAGCAATATATAAATGTTGCCTAGGTCATCAATATGGTTGGGATAGTACATTAGTACCAAAATGGTGGACAAGGAAGGAAAGCTGTAATATATATAAAAACACACACATAAAATTTTAAAATTTGTTAAAGATTTTTAGAATTACATTTGTAAAATAAAAATTGTCCTCTCTATATTTTAATTGGTTTACTTGTCCAAATTGTATGAATCCGTATCTTAACTGCTATGTATGTGAAATTTCGCTTGCAGATAGATTTCAACTCAAGAGGGGGGGGGGATAAAGTAATTTCTTTTTCAAATGCTGAATTGTGTATTTTGTAAAAAAAATAAAATTCTAGAGCAGTGAAAGTGGGTAAGCGGGGCTTTTAGTGAGAAACAATGAGTTTCGATTCCCAAGAAGATGCATAAAATATAAAAAGGAATAGTATAAAAGCATTGTAAGAGGTTTATTCTTAATAGCTTTTTACTCTAAATTTTCTACTCTTAAAGATAGAATTCAATGAAAATAACCGTGTATAGAGGTGAGCCTAAACTGTATCAGGATGACACTAAATTTTAACAACTATACTAGGTTTGAGCAAACTATATTAGTAATATTTTCTCCTTTTTTTGGCTGTTAGGTTATGGATTCAAATTTCAGATGTTCATAAAAGCACATAAGTTATTTTTTAGTAATGATAAAACTTTTCTAGAAAGTTCTTTGATATTTTAAAGTCAAACTTTTAAAAGTATTTCATAGAATTTTTCAAAAAAAAATTTATTAATTATCTTTTAAACTTTGAAAATTGTAAATTGATAAAAATTATTAGTTGCATTAATTAGAATTGGCTGTCATATTCACTGTAAGTGAAGCTGTATAAAATTTCATAACTCTGAAGTAGTTTTGGGTATTTTCAAACAGAGGTTATAGGTTTTAGAAAAGATGCTGTAGTTTTCTTCTAGAAGTTAAAATTTTGATTTGGTGATTAATAAAAAATAAACATTTAAAATATTTATTGATTTTTTAAAAAATTGCCTGGTGTTTTATTATAAATAATTTTTTAAAGAGATGTCATATTTTCTCATATTTTAAATAGGATAGGAGAAACGTTTTACAGTGATTGTAGCAATAATGTAAGGTTATGTTATTAGATTGTTTTGTTGATATTTAAGAAAATTTTAAAAAATAGTCTGAAAACATTTTATTGTACTGTTTTTAATTTTAAGTAAATGTAAAAACATTTAAAAGTTTTATTCTGTCATAGTTTTTAAGAACTTGTTGACAAGTATTATTTGATGGGAAAATTGTTTTACTTACACTGCTTTAAAATCTTTTCACTTTTGTAAGTTTGTTATTCTGTGACAAATTTTTAAAGATGTATTTATTTTTCTTTTATGTATACAGAGCTCTAAGTGCACCATGTGTTCTGTGTCTTCATCAGATGGCTGCAAAGGTATAAATTTCCTTTCACATTTTAAATTTGTTTATTTACATGGTGCACAATTAATACATTATTTGAAAAATAGATTTAAAAATAATTTTTTTAGTGAAAAATTTTTCTGACAATTTTGTTTTTTTCTATATTGATTAAATATTATATATTCTCACTTTGTCTATATTTCCATTTTTTAACATTTAAAATTCTCTTCGTCTATCTTATATCTTAATGTCTCAATTTTTAAATGAATTACATTTGCCAAAAACTAAGATATAATCATGTTTTCTTTACAGTTTTGATATCATGTAATTAAACTATATTTTCAGGTCGAACCACCTTACGTTGTATATAGTTCATGGAGAACTACAAGGCTAAGAAACGAATTAAAATCTTTGCACACAGATCCTCCTGAAGGAATAGAAGCATTACCATTAGATGAAATGTGCTTCCATTGGCAAGCATCTATTGCAGGACCTGTTGATAGTCCATACGAAGGAGGATTATTTTACTTATACTTGCAAGTTCCATCAAGGTAATGTTGGCATTGTTGTGATGGTTTAAAGATACATTCTGTATACTTTTTAAAATTAAATGCTCTGAACCATATTGAGTCAAAAAAAAAAAATAATAATACAGAATATTTGTTTCAAGAATATGCTCTGATATTATCTTATGTAAGTTAGATGTAAGTTATTGGTACCAGCTTTGGCGAGATAAAGTATTATTAACTCCTTCAAGCCAACTGTCACAAATACGCACCATCGTGAAACACTCACAGTTCCCGAATGGCGCATATGCGTGCCAGAGCATTTCTCCTTCGAGGCCAACTGTCATATATCTACGCTGTGCACTTAAAATGTTTTGAAAGCTCAGTTTTTGACAATAGATGGCATTACATGTCCATAAAATTTGAGATACATGCAGATCTGACCTTTTACTCAAAACGAGAGAAATATTACTCACATGCAGTGGATTTTGATTTATTAAGGTTAGATGAATTGAATACTTTATGACTGCTCTTGAAATGAGCACATGGTTTTTGTTTTTAGTAAGGATGAAAGTTTTATTTCTACTTGAGCATTTGGTTTGCAGTCTAGTTTGTAATGGATAATTATATCTGATGGACAATTTTTTTTACTATAATTATATTGAAGCATCAAAAATGTTTAACTAAACTTGGTGTAGCGGAATGATGCAAAATAGACTCTGAATTAAATTCTGATTTTAGTTTATTGCAAATTTAATGATATTTCATGCATCTGTATACTGATTACGTTGAAAGAAAATGTCTCTCTATGGTCATCAGCAATAGAAAGTTTAGTTTTCATCTGTTTGTTCCCATGAAAAACCTCCAAAATAGCAAATGATTTAATGAGTGCATGAATTGTAGCATAGGACTGTGTTGATTTATGTTTCAAAATTTTTCCTACTAAAAAGAGTTTTAAGAAACATTTAGTTTTCGAATGAAATGCGAAATCATTAAATGATAATTAAACTTGAACAATAAAATGTTTAAAAAATTGTACTTAAATAGAAAGTGACTTAAGTAAATAAAGTTTGTTAATACTAAATATTTAAAGCATATACTGTTTGTGTAATCTACAGAACAATATTAAGCAACACATATTCATATTTTGGTATTTTCATAGATTTAAGTTTAATTACAATAAACCCTCCGACCTGTGAGTGACACTTGTGAAAGAAACCTTCCTGCCCCCTAGTAGTACACACACATTTGAATCCTTCGTCCTGAAAGGGTAAAAGGAAAATGAAAATGCTGCTAAGTTTCTGTATTAAAAATTCTTTTTTTTTTTACTCTTAACACATCAATTTCAATAATTCATTTGTTTCAGTGTATGTTTATTGTTTGTTTCCAAAATTATTATGAAAGTAATTTAAAATACATAATTTTTTTTTTAAAGGTAGCGAGCTGCTTGTGTTTGTTTGAGATTTTAATTATAATTTTTTTATCTAATTTTTGTTTCAGCTATCCAATGTCGCCACCCACTGTTCGTTTTATTACAAAAATATTTCATCCCAATGTTAGTCGACATGGTGATATTGGTATTGATTCTATCCATGACAATTGGAGCCTTATTTTAACAATTTCAAAGGTAAATGGATTTTGAATAATTTTTTTTGATGATTTCATTTTTTTTGTACACTCATTTTAACTGTTATTTATGTTTTTCTTTTTAATTATTTGTAATCCCAGATTTAGAATTTGTGAATATTTTTTTAAATAAATTTTTGCACCTAAAAAAGTTTTTAGCACTTAAAATGCATATATAAGTAAAGTGTCAATAGCTGAAGTATTACTTGTATGTTTTGTTGGATAGTTATTTCATTTAATAATTTATACAGAGCTGTATTGTATTTAATCTTATTTTTCTTTAAAGGGAAATTTTATGGAAAGTAATAATTGAAGAAAAGGATTAAGGATTTTTTTCATTGTTTTGCTCACATGTACTACACAAAATTAATATTTGAAAACTATAAGTTACAAATATTCCATTCTGAATATAATTTGTAAAAAATCAATATCATTTATATTTAAAGACATTTATAAACAATCGATTCATTTCAGATACTGATAAGTATTCAATCGCTGCTAACCGATCCCTACTGTGATGTTTGCATGGAACCTGAAATAGGTAATTTGTATCAAGAAAACAGAGCTGCTTTTGATGGTATTGCCAGACTTTGGACATTACGTTATGCGATGCTTCATAAAAGGCCACCTATTCTAGATGCTCCATCACCATATCTTTCTCCGGAGAATTCTCTCAATCCCAATTTGTGACAGTGACTAGCACAAATGTGTAAACTATGAAAAATAATCTTTTGTAAGATAAGACACCTGTAAATTTGTTATATACTTCCATAATAATTTAAATATCTCCAACCGAGCATGTGGAAAAAGTGCACCTCTCTCACAGACTGTGTCTTTTCCCTCTACCTATAATGAAATTATTCACTGTAAATAAATAATAGTGCTTGTGAGGAGAGTTTCTTGAACGTTGTTATAGGAAAGTGGAATAACATATTTGGAGACTTAAAAAATATATATATTATGTACAGGAAAAAAGAAACTGGTGTTGATACATCAATTTTCAATGTTGATGTTTCTGCAGTGTAGTAATTTAGAAACTGTGAAGAGCTGCTGAAAGTTAGTAGGCCAGATATAAAAAGTAGTAAATGTTACTATTCTTTGCCATTTCAGATTATTAAAAACAGTATTTTTGTTCAATTTCCCTAATTGTTCATTAAAATATTGATTTTTCTCTTTATGAAGAACATTTTTAAAAACATCTTTTGTTGAGTATTATCTCTGATATTTATAAGGATAAAATAAATGCTAATATGTCAAAATTTGAAAGAAAAATAATAGATTTCTTTAAAAAATGTTGAAGAAATCTTTTTAAACTTATAAGGTATGTGTATAATTATTTTTGTGAAAATTGGCTTTTGTTAATGCGCATCTCCTAAATTTTTTTAGTATGGATTATTTTTTAATAGATTTTGCAAGCTTTTAACTACTTATGATTGAATAACCTAACTCGAAAGTACTACATATCTATAAAAAAAAAAAAAAGAAAGCTGCAAATTTTATTTTTTATTTGATTTGCTATATTACCACTAAGCAAATATATATATTACTTTTTACAAATGCTTATGTTTTTTTATACTTGCTATTTTAATAAAATAAACAAATTGATTTTGATGTGTATATTTTATGATTGATTCCTGGATTAAGAGAAAAAAGAAATGCAAATAAATCTTTAGTATTTTATAAAAATTTATTTATTGATATATTCTTGAAAAATCCAGATGCAGCAAAGTATAGCATATGTTCAACTGATTAATCTTAAGAATATACTGTTGTAATTACTTCTGATTTACATTTCTTACTGTATTATTTTTTTCTTGTATATATTTTGTTTCTATGATATTTATTTTGGATCTGAAGTTATATATGAATTTTTAATGTATTGTACCTATATAAATGAGTTTTCCTTCCCTAAAGTGACATTGAAATAAAATAGTTAAAGAAATATTAAACATTTTCTACTGCATTGAAAATTCACATGCATTAACAATTATTTTTTTATACATAGTGAAATTAATAGGGCTATGTGAGTAATGGTGTACCAGAACTAGTAAAATTTTAGCTATCTTAAATGACAAATATATTGATGAGATCCATTGCAATTATTATGCAGCATATTAAAGATTAGCATATGTTAATTCAGTCCCTTTTTTTTCTTGTATAATAAAATCCTAAACTCTATTTAAAGTCAAATATTGATCATGTTGTGGTATATACCTTGATTTTTTTATAAGCTTTTTAAAATGAATGACTGTTGATGACCAAGGCTAAGTCAATTAATTCCACATCTGAAAATTAAGTTGCAAAATGTTTGATCTTTGGAAGATTTTTTTTTGTCTATATGTATTTTAAATTTTTTTATCATTGGTTTAAAATAAGGAAATAAAAATATTTTGGCCCTGAAAAATAATTTTATTTAAATCAGTGTATACCTGTAGTTATCACATTTTCTCCCTATCATTACCCTTTATTGTTGTTTCCCAACTATCAATTGAATGAAGTTGTTGTTGATTGGCATATATATCTTTTATAACTGAAAAATTACTACATTTAATCCAAGAATTATCTATTTCAAACTGAAACTTTAAAAGATTTTTTTTTATATTTATTACTTTTTTTTAATTCTTTACTAATAAGAGATGTCCATTTATATAAAAAGAAAGCAATTTTTTTAGGATGTATTAAAATTCTTCAAATTATTATAATTTTTTTAGCATGCTTAAAATCATATGCAAAGCAAAAAAAAAAAAAAAAAAAAATCGTTGGTTTGCTAATTATAAATACATTGACTACTTTTTAATGTGTCTTCCCAATAATACTGCCTATAAAGCTTACAGTTGACTGGCAGCTATTTTTGTAAGTTGAAAGCTAAATGTTATTTTAAGTAAAAGTTTTCTAAATAAATGCTTCTTGGTTCATTTTAATTTTTGAAACTTTTTTCCATGAGTTAGATATTCTGTATGAGGAATAATTTTGCATTAAATATACTCAAAATTATTTGTTAAAGATCTTTTTGTGTTTGTCGAGGATACCTTCAGAGATTTGTTATGCATCCCTAAGGGTAATCTGCCTTTATTCAAAAATCCCTGGTCTACACTGTTCCATTATTTTTCTCTTCTCTTTGTTGTGGGATGTTAGCCAATTGAGTTTATGGCCATTATTGAGTTTATTAAACTAAAATATTATTTGCAATGATACTGTGTATTTGTAATTATGTTTTTGTACATAGAGCAAAATATTTTTGTTTTTTTCACTAGAATTATTTCTGAATTTGTTATATAGTTTAAATGATGAACATATTTTTTTTTAGATTGGATTATTTCTTTCTTATATTCTGAAACATTTGATTCTTTAAAAAAAAAAGGTTTGCATTTATTTTGAATTTTATTTTTTATGGCTCAGAGTTCAAATAATCACGTGAATGCAATTAGTTGGCTTATATGTAGTGATTCAGGCATCAGAAGTTTTATTATGGGTGAAAAAAGATTAAGAATTATTAATTTTTTCCCTCTTCTGGATGAGATGTTATATATTTCTTGATATGGAAACTTATTTTTACTCTGTAAATTATTTTGAAAAATAACATAACAATGTTTAAATGATTAATATAACGCTGTAATATATTTTCTGTATGAAATTAGGTGGAAGTTTTTGTGACTTAATCTTTATGATTGCATAAAAATTCCACATAGTAAAAATTTGTGAATCCAGATTCACTTTTATTGTATTATAGCACTTCGAGGATTATAGAGGAAATTACAATTTTTATTTGCTAAATGCATAGGTGTTTAAAGTTGTATTTCTTATGTATATTGTATTTTTGGTGCAATATTGAATATTTTTTTCTTTTAAAAACTTAGTCAAGTTATGTGCTTTTGTGTGGAATTAAATTAACTTTTGATAAATTCTACTTTGAAAAATGAATGATATATTTTAAATTTGAACTATATATATAGGATCAACTCCACATTATAAGTATAAAGTACCTTCTAATCTTTGTAGATATGAATGTCAGAAACAATGTGTTTATCTTATAATCATTGTTGATATGTGCCTTTAAGATGTAAAAATATTTCTATGAAATTTCATCAATTTCAAGTTTATACTGAAACCTTGCTGAACTATTATTAAAATTTTTCACTCTTTGAGTAATTGATAGTAAGGTCAGATTAGTACATTAGAGAAGGCATATTTTGTTGTACATTAATATCTGTTAAATTGTTTTTGTTTTTCTGACCTCTGTTATTTTTATTTTACAACATTAAAATTTTATTATGAAAATATATAATTCTTTCATTATTGTCTCTTGAATTTTTAATTATTGCTACTACATATCACATATCCAAGAAAGTTAAAATTTATTTTTGAAACAGGAAATTTATATACTTGTATGTATTGCTGAATAGAATTTCGTAATTCTGGAAAACTTTAATAAGGGACTTTTTGAACAAATTTTAAAATTGTTACAGATTTGTTTTCTGTATACTGAACTTGGTTATATTGATTTCATACAGCTGTTGTCCTTAAAAATATGACAGTATAAAACAAAATATTCCATGTGATTCAAGCATATTATTTAAAGTTAATAAATTATTTCATAATTATACTTTTTTAAAACTCATCTGAGTCCTAGAGGCTTATCCCTATTCTTTATACCAATCATAGATCCGCATTCAGAAAGAAGGCTTGGCCGTAGGCTCTGTGCTCAGCTGCACAATATTCAGTCTTTGATCAATAACATCTTTAGTGCTGTAGCAAAAGTACCAGGCAACAAAACTGTTATATTCCAATGTTTTTATTTTTTATAATGAATGGAAGTATCTCAACTGGTATCTTGGATCAATTATTATGCAATGACCACAAGCTCAGATGAAGCAACTTTCCATTAGATTTAATTTCATTTCTCAAAAAGGACATTTTTTTAAAAGAAAATCACCTCTTTAAATATATAGGTATAATGCTGAAAATTTCATCTAGAGAAGTGGTCTTCAAACTTTTTCTGCTCACAGAACTCCTAGAACTTGAAGGTGTTTTCATGGAACCCCTAGAACTATAGAAAGTGTTTTCGTGGAACCCCATACACATACTTAGAAGAATATGTCTCAAAATAATATTTAAAGTAAATCAACATGTTATAGGAGCTTTATGTAAAAGCAATTAAAAAATATTGCATTCGTAATTACAAAATACTAATCTAATTTTTTAGTATTATTTTGTACTCATTAGTAATATTAATTTGTTATCCAAATGTCACCTACTCATGCATTATATTTAGTAACCGCTGGTGTAGCTAGTCATGAGTGGGCCTTGTATCAAAATTCCTTAGGGTTTCTTTCCTGGATCCCTTAATATTTTATGATTTTTTGCATTTTGGGGCCCCTTATCATTGATACGGTGGTAGCTATGCCCCTGTTAGTTACTGGGATCTGGATGGCATTAAAATGTTTATAGCTGAGGGAGAAAAACTGGGGATATATTTTGCATGAGAATTCACAAAACATTCAGGAGCGGTTCTTGCTTAAACTTAGATTTTAACGTAGAATATGTTGATATGTTGCTTCTTTATTATAGGTGGTGTTTTCCTCACAAATGCAAAAATGTGTATTTTCCATTAGAAAACTATTAAGTTTTGCAAGACTTTGTGCTAACTAACGAGTATAAAATTATCTCATTGAACCCAAGATAGTAAACATTTATAAATTTCTTTTCGATTTTTTTTTTTATTGTCACTCAAGGAACCCCTGGGTATGCCTTGTGGAACCCCAGGGTACCGTGGAACACAGTTGGAAGACCACTGATGTAGAGCAATGCTTGGAAAAAACAGGAATGGGGAAACATCTGACTGATGAAATATAGGGTGCTAATCAAGATGCCCCAAAATAACCTACAAAATCATGCATCAGGTTCATTCTTGAGTATTGAAGTGAAGTCACGATCACAAGTTTTCCTAGTGCATTAAGGAAACCTGATGGGATACGAAAATAATGTTAAGAATAATTACCTTGATTTTCCGATACTGGCAGTCATGAAAGTGCAGTCAAAAATGGATTCAAAGGAAACTCGCTGAAAAAAAAAGCAGCTCTCCATTTCTGTGAAAGAAACAAAGTGTATAAAAAATGGGACTCTACAGCCCAGCCACTGATTTCAGAATCATTTACAACAGCTTTACAATTACGCACTTAGCTAAATTGTAAAGCCTTAAATTAAAATCAATGTGCCATGTCATCTGTTTTGACATCTCTTTCAATTGTTAGGTTAACGTAATTATTGTGAATTATATCTAATTTTGTCCACTGATTGAAATCAATTGTTTTATTTCAGTTGAATGTCGGTCTATTATAAGTAGAAGAAACACAGAGTTTTTAAGCAAAGATAGTTGCTTTGTCCAGTTCTAAATGTATAGAAAGATAAAAATAACAAGAGTTGTATAAAGGTGTAATTGCGTTAGATTTAAATCGATTTAAATGCAACAGAATGATATCAAGAATTTTGAAATGAGTGTTTCCGAAAATAATTCTCAAGATAAACATATGCTGAGTTTGATTCTGTAAAGAAACGAAACTGGGGATATAAATGAACAGATTATGGAGAAAAACCTGGACATATTTCTTTTTGCAGAAGAGGCATTATAAGATCAACAACACATACACCACTGAAGTATTCAATTTTTTCTTTATTCCGAAGTTTGAAAAAAGAAAAATTCATAAAACGAGTTTCAAGTACCACCATATGATTTCTTTCAGAAAAGAATAGCGCATCTGGGGAAAGCAAAGCGCTCTGCAGCCAGGGGATTATACCAACAAGTTTAAAATGCAGTTACATAAATTAAAAAATCAAAGGCAAAAAAAAGTTTTTGGAATACTCAATGAAAATTAGGAATGGAATTTTTAAAAAATATATTTACATACACACACACACACAGGGGCGTAACGGAGAACATTTGGATCCCCTTGGAAAGTCAGGTTTGGGACCCCCAAGTTGGATTTTACTAAGGGTAGGTATTTGGCAATAGCCAGGCTTTCGGCCCTCTAGAACCTGCCCCCCCCCAATGCGAGGGTGTACGTTACGCCACTGTACACACATATTTTAATTATTATTTAATTTAATTTAATTTATTTATGGCAAATGTTAAGTTCTGTATTTATTTTCTTTTGTTACTATTATCTTGGAGCAAATTAAATTCATCAACTACTACTATTATGAAACAAAGAAAGTAATATAAGATAAGGAAATGCATTACCAGAAATTTTTTAAATAGCATTAATACAAATTAAACAATGAACTGGCATGTTGATCTGACAAAATGATGACGATGCGAGATAAAATGCTGTAGTGGTTTGATTTTTAAAATATATTTGTAGAATATATTAATTCCTTAACAAAATTATACTATTTTTCTTTCTTTGAAGATGCAGGTAAAATCAATAACTTAGAAGTTAATTAAGATCAGGTTTGAAAGTAAACTAGTCCAACCGTGTAGAATGATCTGACAATGTAGAGTTGCTTACGTAAGAAATGCTCAGTTTCGAACGCGTAATTCTCACGGAAATTATTGTTAAAATGGGTGCGAAGGAAGATATAAGGGATTTTTTGTACGAGGGATGATGGTCGGTACAAGAGCTGGTTCCACCAGTTCTGAAGCGATGACTTAGAATTTACTCGCCCCATGGTACTTCCCACTTTTCGTGGTGTATTAGCAAGGTCAGGCATATGTTCAATTTCATGCTTATCTTCTGAAACTCCATCTTCTGTGTCATAAAATAGGACTCAAAGGATTTGCTATTGCAACAAGAGGAGGATTAGAAGGCTTCCTGTTCATGAGATTATTTTCTTCCATTGCATCCTCCAAGCATCTTCACTAAGTGTTTCTAATGCTCCAACAATCATCGATTCCTCCATTGTCACCTTTAATCAAATGCATGAAACTAAATGAAAGTAGAATTACTCTTTTTTTAAATATATCAACCAATGATTAAGTACAGTGATAATAAATATTTGAAAGAATTAAAATAATATAAATATCAGTAAAATATATTTTTTAATAATGCATTTATCTATTGCTGGAGAGCAAAAACTCATTTACAATGCAGATAAACTAATAATTATTCTGCAAAGTTTGCCTTCCGAACAAAAATTGGTTAAAGTGTAGTATAGGGTGGGGGGGCCGTTGGCGATGTCTTTTTTTTGGCGACCAAAATCGATCGCCAAGTGAGTGAGTGAATATTAACGTCCCACTGTTCAGCTACACGAGGGCTTTTGGGGACGGTCCGCGTAATTTTGAACCATGGTCAAGTGACGAGGACGACACCTGAGCTGGCACCCCCTCTCCTAACTACCACACCAATGGGAGGACGTTTGAGCTCTCGACAGATTTAACGTGCATCGCTCCCCTACATGGCGGGTCTTCAGTGGTACGGGCTTGAACTCATGACACGCTAGCCATGATCCGATACCTTGACCACTAGGCTACCGTGGGGACTCGCCAAATCTGGAAATGGGATCTGAAATTAGTCGCCAGATGTCATGTCTTCAGAGTTTATTTTTGGATTATTCATGGCATATATACTTATGTGTATTCACTGTAACCTAATGTAAATATTAAGTAAAAGTTTTGTTTCTGTATTTTGGCAATAGTTAGTATTGTATTTTTTTGTAGAATAAAACGTTTGATTTTTAGAATGGCTGGATATTTTATCGTTTTTAGAATCCAGAATTATTTTTTATGTTATGATTTTTAAAAGCTATTTTGCTTTATTCAATTGCAGAACCAGATACGCTGCTAGCGTATATAATAGAATTATTTATTTGCAAAAAGGATAACGTAATACCAGATGCGGGATGGGATCTGAAAATGGGGAATCGTTAATCCTGATGATCCAGATCAGGACAGTGGAACCAAATTTTGAAATTATTGTATTGTCATCGGTCTTGGACAAGGGAGCAAAATTTCGAATTAATCTGACCTTTTAAAGTGGGTAAAAATTGAGTTCAAAGATTCCGTTACATACAAGTGAAGCTTATAAAAGGGTGCTAAAAAGAGCTTCAAGCGATAATTACTATTTTGGTAAGAAAAAAGAGACTAGTGAGCGATAGAAGTGAAAGATGAGTAGTTTAGTTACTGCGTATCCACATGACAAATTAAAGCTGAATTCACTGCAAGTGTATACTAAAGCATAAGCAACGCACGGGAACGTAAATAGTTCCTTTGGTATCAGAAAAATAGGGGGAGTGGGAAAGCGCCTGTTGCAGGGCCATGGACTACGAAATGGGGGGAAAGGTTGGTAAGACGGACCGATGAATATCTGTTTTTTTTTTTTTTTTTTTTGCTTAATCATATGAATGTATCAGAATAAGGCGAAAATAGCACGAATTCATGGAATCCTTTTGCCGAATTTCAGCCCTTCAGACTGGAATAGAGAGAAATGCAGGATGTTTGGGGTGTTAAATGTATGCGTTTATTTTTAGTTAGCATATCCAGGAAAAATATCATTCTTAGAAACTATTTTTTACTATGTAAGAAGTATCATGACAGATGACATCGGGATCTACAGCCTCTATTTTACAGAAATAATCTCATGAAGGTTATTCAAACAAGTTTTATAGCATTTATGTACATAAATTTTAGTTTTAATTTCTTGATACATTTTATAGCACTGCAGTGCATCCTGAAGTGTTGCCCTACTTTTCACGGAGTGCAGGACTTACTTTTCGAGAATAATCTCCAACCGCGCATAGAACGCCTTTTACGCTACTTCTCTTTGGGCTTCTTTAGGAAATCTCTTGCCGACGAGATGGCCAAATCTCCCTCCAAAGAGCAAGTCTAAGCTATGATGAGAAGGCATTTCAAGGTGTCACTGGATCACAGTGATCCAGCTTTCCAATTGGAACGTGTATGTTAAGCAAACCACATAATGACATCCCCCAACTCCTCGAGTAAATACCCAGCCGAGTATCAAGGCCGGATATGGGACAATGCATTATGATTCTTTTTTGCTCTTATAGAATTTTTTATGAATAATACATTCAATTCCTATGATATTCTTAATGTTTCATTTTCAGTATATGTACACTCTATAACAGAAATTCGACACACTAAGAAGGAGTTGCCCAATTGTAATGAAATTTCGTATTTAAAATCTTTTGGATCGAACATGCAAATGATTAAAATTTGGTGTTAAATGAATGAATAGCTGAAGCTTCAGCGCATCGGAACTGCACATGCAGCAGGTGTATATAAGGAGCTATTCTCAATCTGATGGTCAAAACTTCTGTTGCATTTCGATTGCGATATCTTACATTGGCTGTAACAAGGTCCCGCCGAAGGATTTATACGAAATACGAGCAGATATCAGAGTTTGCAAGAGGTCGTTCGATCGGATTGAAAGAGGCTGGTTGAACGAATCGAAGAATCTCTCGACATTTGGGTCGAATCGATGCTGGCAAGAATGGATCAAAAACGGCAGATATCAGCATCAGAACGGCAGCGTTTGACTGAGACAAAAACAACAGAACGGAAAGAGAACGATTGTCACAGGTTCGATGAATGTGGAACTGCGTTGACTGAGGATGCATAGCCTTTAGTGACGAGTCCCGTTTCCAACTGTGGGCTGACGACAACCGCAGACGTGTCTGGAGACGTCCAGGGCAGCGTAGGGATCCTGCCCTCACATCACAGGCTCACAACAAAGCGTTATGTTCTTGGATGTCATCTTCTTTGATATCCTGTCCCATTTGATTGTTATTTCTGGCACACTGACAGCACAGCTGTATGATGACGACACACTACAACCAGTTGTGTTACCGCTCCTTTTGCGGCACCCAGGACTTACTTTTCAACACGATAATTCCCGGTCGCACATGGAACGTGTAGATATGAATTATCTTCAAGCCTTTCCCTACACTTCCTTGGCCAGCTGCGTTGTCTGATCTCTCTCCCACAGAGCACTTATGGGACGTTATGGAAAGGTGATTACAACCATCCGGAATGTTGATGATTTAACCCAACAGCTGGAGATAATTTGGCACGAAATTCCACAGGACACCAGCCGGGAACTTTATCATTCTATGCCACGTCGGGTGATAGTATACATCCAGGCCACACAGAAGTGAACCAACGCCTTATTGACTTTCTCCCTTTGTAACGGCCAAGCTCTGAAATAATCATCAAATTTTTCGGAAATTTTAATCGCTTCTGTTATGTATGTTCTTCTCATACACCAATTTTTACCACAATTGGACAACTCTAACTTGGTGCATCGCTTTTCATATTATAGAGTGTATTTGTATTATATTCGAATTAATTTCTTAGGTCGCTAATCAATGCTGATGAATTGCAACAAAATTGTTCAGCTCTCTGTATCTTTTCATGTTTTTCAGTATTCTTTCTTCAATTCATCTTAGTATATTTAATCATACTGTTGTTCATTTTGTGAGTTTAAATGATTTTTAATTAAATTTTAAAACATTAATAAATTTACTTTGTTTTCTGCAGTTATCAATACTTTGTCGCTAATAGTGATGTCGATCTTTTTTTATTTATATGGAATAAAACTGTTTTAATGTTTTAATAACTGTTCTTAATATTTTCTGGAAATATCTACATCCACCTCGAAGCGCTAGAAATCTTCTCCCCCCTCTTTTCTTTCTGTTTTATTTATTTTCAGAATTGATTTCAGAGTATTATTCCTTTCTGTAAAAAACATCATACAATATTTAAAAAAATTCCGATTCACACAACTAGCAATAAACCGAGTCATAGTAGGAGAAGAGAATGGTGCTTGCAGTTTACCCAGAAAATATCTATATCCAGAAGCGTGCCGAAATAATTTGTTGTGTGAACAGTTTATCCTGTTTTTCAATATTTTGAACTCACAGTTGAATTCTGTGTAATTTTTTTTTTTTTTTTTCCCATCACTGTTTAGGTAGTAGAGTAATTTTAGGTGGAAGTTCGGTAATCTGGCTATGCTCATCTTGTTCAAACAATCACAATTACCCCTTATAACGCCATATACCGGGGTGTATAATATAGGTTTGTTAACGCGGAGATAAATTGAACCTCGACATTAAATCTAATTGAGCTTCAAATACTTCAATTGACTTGGTGTAGAAGTTTAAACAATAGAATACAAGATTAGAAGTCATTCTTTTCAGTCAACGCGGCTCTAGTTTTTAAAATGTGTCTCCTGTAAACTCTGTCCTATTCAACTACATTGGTGTTCAAAATTAAGAGGATCTATATAATTTGCCGAATTTAATAAAAGGAATTGTACGAAATGTAAAAATATTGCTTGCGAAACAAAGATGCAAATATTTTGCGTCGAATACGTAAGCGTATACGTGTGTGTAGGCAAAGCTAGTTGAGGAACAGGATTTATAAAGTGCGCGAGACAAAATCTGCATTTTTTTCGCTAGCACACCTCGCCAGATTTTTTGGTAATTTTTTGCAATGTTCAGTTAAATTTATGTTCAAACAGTAAAAATGAGGAATCACCAACGTTTAGATGACGAAATGAGGGGCCGAATTTTGGGTAGACTAGAAGCAGGCCAATTTCAAATCTAGATTTGTAGAGCTAAGGGAAACAGTTACAGGATACCGAATCTGTCAAGAGCAAGCATGATCAAGGTAATCCAACAGCTATGACGTCCAGTTAAGATGGCCATTTCTCCATTATAGAGAGGCTTAACAGGAATGCTACAGCTTCTCAGCTTTCTCGTGAACTGTATTCAGCCACAAAAATTCAAGTTTCAAGAGTGACTGCTTCCAGAAGACTTCATGAGAAAGGTCTGTTTGCAAGAACACTTTCCCGCTCAGCTCTGCGAGCAGGAGAGTCCGTTTAAAATGGTGCGTAGATCATAGAGATTGGAGCATGGATAAGTGGGTGACCGTTCTCTTCTCTGATGCATCCCGGTTCAACCTAACGAGTTATACTTGCCGTACTTTCATATGGAGATAACCAAGGACATGCTACCCGCCCTTCAATGTCCGAGAAATTGACCATTTTGGCGGAGGAGGCGTGATTGTCTGAGTAAGCATCACGTTGGGCGTCCGAACACATCTCCATGTCTTTGAAAGAGGCACTGTGACTGCTTTGAGGTTTAGGGATGAGATCTTAGAGCCCTATGTTTGCTTTTCCAGGGATGTAGTTGGCTCTGATTTCCTTTTAATGGATGACAACGTGAGGGACATAGAGCTCGTTTGGTCGATGAACTTCTGGAAAAGTGAGGATATTTGCCAAATGAATTAGCCGGTTAGATCTTCAGACCTCAACCCTATAGAGCATGCTTAGATGCTCTGGAGAGGGCAATTACAACTCTCACCCTCTCCCTTCGCGAACCATCCAAGGCTTGAAAAAAGCGTTACCGAAGGAGTAAGACCAATCACTACAGGAACTCATAAACTCCCTTATTTCCAGTATAAAAACATGGTGCGAGGTCTGTAGATCTGTAAGAGGGAAACATACCCCCATACCCCCCCCCCCTTTTTGCGCACTATTCTGCAACCACTGTTTCATACCTTCCGACTCTGATGAGTGTTATGCACAATCATACGCCTTTAATATAACTGTTGAATGATTATCTTTTTTGTATAACATCAACCCTATGTACAAATCAAATTTCATCAGAATCTGTCCATTCTAATCTACGAAATCTGAAAATTCTCCTAAATTTGAAGAGCAGTGTATTTTATCGTCTTAAATCTAGCAAAATTAAACATTTTCTTATCTCGGTCTAAGTATTCCAACCACAGAAAATTTATCAATCAGATTCTGAATGGGTTCAACGATAAATGATTCCTTAATAGAGGATATAACCCGCATTATTAAAATGACACGTAATTAAGAAATTATTCATACAACAAAAAGCGACATTTTCCAAATGATTCATAATCAGAAAAAAAATATTGTTGATGCATTTCCCCTGAAGTTCCTATTCAATTCTTTCATTCTGCGGTCAAATGCGGATATGAGAAAATTGCTGACTCACAGAACTGAAATAAAAATAATGAACAGTGAGAGAGAGATGCATTCTCCCCCCTCTTTTAATCAGACATGAACAAGTATAGAAACATTGAGATTGAAATTAACGTTCTAATAGGAATGTTAAAAATAAAAATAGTGGGAACAATATTTGTTTCCTCTCAGTAGTCGTGAGTATCGAAAATAGAATATTATGTACTGTAATACACCGAACTTACGCGATAGTTGGGACTGAGTGATAACTGCGTAAGTCGGGGGCGTAAACCCCTCACCCGTAAGTGGGAGTATAATTTCGTATATAAATACATATAAATTATTTTTAGTTCGGGCCGGAACGAAAGAAAAGAACAATTTAGAAAAAAAATGTTTAATAAATCGTAGATAACACAAATACAAAATCGCAAACCGAAGTTATTTTGATGTAGAGGGTTTCATAAAACCTAACGAAATAGTTTGCCGGCTCTACGATTTTTTTTTCTCCCACAAAATTTCCTCTTGGTATGTTAATAATTTTTTTCGTTCCTTGTTTTGTTGAAAAAATTCTGCTCTTCATTTGACTCCATAGTTTCTAAAATTTGTGACCCTTTATCAACTAAACTGAGGCTCTCTCTACAATTCCCAACACACTATTCGATCTTCTGATTGAACTGAGTCTACAGACTTCGTTTCTAGACCCAGGGGCTCTATATCTTTTGGATGATATAGCCGTCTCTCAAATCTGCGTAGATGTAATACATAAAACAAATACGATAAAACAGTAAAAATATGTAATAACAAACACACATTTTGTTTTGAAATAAAAAGCACCAAATAAATGTTTGGGCTAAACGTTGATTCCACACTTCACGTCCGAACATGTACATTAGCGAAACAGGAAGTGGGGAGTAAGTAATCGAGTTGTGTAGCTCACAAACAAAAAACGAATAGACGAGATTCGAAAATGACGTGACTCCGAATTTGTGTAAGTGGAGGAAAAAAAGTTTTTCTAAATCTGTTTTAACATTTTCTTTACGGAATCACTCTTTAAGTATGCTGCTAATGATTACAGTCGGCTCTCGCTAATTCAAACCTTCGATAATACGAATCTCTCGCTAATTTGAAGAATATGCTCGGTCTCTAGAAAAAAAAAAAACTCTTGATATTTGGAACTAAAAGTACGTTTTGTACACTCAACATTTCGAAGTAAAATCTGTGGCTGGCTAGACTACAACACGTGATAATTCAAAGTTATCTTATAAAACTCTCGACAATTCGAACACTCACTATCATGTACAGTCCTGTAGAAAACAGGTTGGAGCTTACAAGTTTTGTTGTCTCTGTCCCCTGAAAAAGCTGAAATTGTTGCTTTGAACCACAACAACACAGAAAAAGATGAAGACGGAGGAGTTGATTCCGATAACTCTGACAAAAGCTAAAGTGTCTCTAAACAAAATATATAAGAAAATTTGTCTTTCAAATCATGTTGACGCGGACGTCTTACAAGCTTCATTTATTCTAGAAAAGTCTATTGACAAAGTTACATTGAATTCCATAAAAAAAAGATAACAGATTTTTTATTAAAGATTAATCATGTACACAGTATGTATTACTTTAATAAGTGCTTTTAATATATAAATGTATTAACTTTTTTGTATAATATTTATACTGTATAATACTCTTACTTTTAAAAATACTTTAAAATAATTTTATACATATGTACAATTGTTGTTTTGTTACATATTTTTAAATTTAAATGTGTTAGAAAAAAATTCCTCTTTGTGTATTTTGGGAGTTTTTTTCTCTACTCTCTTGATAATTCGAAGTTCGAACTTAATTTCGAATTATCGAGAGTCGACTGTATTTTATTTTTCCGTTAATGTGTTATTTTTTTTTCTTTTTGGGCCTCAACGCGGCACTTCCACCCAAATATCCCCCCCCCAAAGTTTGTTTTAGTGAGCTCTACCACACAAAGTTTGTCCCATCATTTTAGAATCACCCTGTATTTATTAATTTCTTTTGAACATTAAAAACATACGGCCTTCAACTTAATATAAAATAGTATATCATAGAGTGGCCCATAATATCATATGAGTTTGACATGCCTGCTTTACAGACTCCTTCCTAGACGAGCATTTTGAGCTTAAATGTTCAACATATTTTTTTAAAAAAAACATTAGTATAAAATCGTATATTTATCTTTAATTACTAAGTACCATGTATAAATAAATGCAATGCACATATTTTTTTAAACATACATTAACGCATTATTATTACATTATTTTAAATTAAATACAAAGCTTAATTTACTCATAAAATATGAAATAAACTAAATTGATCTGTCTTAAAATTGAAAGTTTAAAAAACATATTCAAAAATAATCTGTAAAAAAATAATGACAAATGTAGAATTTCTTAACTCCTGAAAGAAAAGAGATTGGAAAGATTTTAGAGCTTTCAATTCTTCAAAGTTTCAAGAATTACTATATATATGTAATGATTCTAAAATACACTGTTAAGAAACAAAAAAAAATTAGTTATGTATTTTTGCACTAGATTTTGTGAAATATTAAACAAAATATTTAAATTTTTGTTAATTTTTAACGTTTTTTTAAAAAATATTTTGTGGAAACCATTAAGAGAGCCATTTTTAGCAAAAATATTTATTTTAACGTGATATTAAGATTTAGATGCTTCTCAGATTAATATTTATTTACATTTTTTTTCTTTAAATCTTATAAGCTTTACTTACAAAATTATTACTCTTATTGGAAATATTCTGACATTTCAACAACTACACGGAAACAAGAAAATAAAGATGGATTAAAAATATTTAAAATAAAATTCTTCGTAACTTAATTTATAATACTCTTTTAGGTTTCTTTTAAAACAATTTATGACTAATTTAAATTTATACTTAAGACGACTCACCTAAAATTTTTTTTTCTTTACAATATTAAAACTTCAAGAAAAGTTCGTCATTTTTCTAAAATGTATTTTTCGAATCGAATTTTTTATTTCTTACAGTAGAAGTGCTAAATGACTTAAGACTCCTCTTGCAGGGTGGACTGTATCCAAATAGTAAGAAAATGGGCAGGAAAGCATGGTGCCGAAGAAAGTGTAGGCTTTAAAGCAGTGGTCTTCCAAACTGTGTTCTACGAACCCTAGAGTTTCACGATGCATACCTAGGGGCTCCATCAGTAAAAATAAAAATTCTATAAGTAAATTATAAATATGTATCCAAAATAGATTCTCCTTTTCTATGGTATTTGTATGACCACAAGTATCCAAAGTCATGTTTCCTAACGCCGGGCCTACATTCCCAGGGACGCCTTAAAACTTGTTGTGGCCCTGGGCCACATCGTAAAAGTAGGCTCTAGGCCCCACCTATGACCCTTAAAAGTAGATAGTACATATCATACTTTGTCAAATATTCGTACAAACAGTTTCACGAAACAAACAAATGTGCATAACTTACAATCTCACAAATCGGCTCGCCCGACTACCGCTCTTTGACTTAATGAGTAACGATGGTGCATGGTGGTAGACCTAGACCTATACATGAACGGCAGTCATCACTTAATAATACAGTCTTGCCACTGTTGCCAGTTGACATAAAGTCCGAAATTCCCAGTTTTTCGAATAAAACCGGAAATAACATTTGACTAATAAAATTATTCAAATCATGATCTTATTAAGGCTCAGTCGAGACCAAGATGAGGCGCGCACTAAGGTCGAGGGCCCGGGCCCAGTTGGCCCATGTCTTAAGACGTTTCTGTACACCCCAAGGAGGGAAAACTAAAAAAATTAATATGGCGTCGGACATTCTCTCTTTTTAGTCATTTCCTGAAACTTTTTTAAGATAATAAAAGAATATCCAAACAATTTTTCTTTATATGTACCACCTAGATTGCGAATAGTCTGCTGCTTATGATCCTACGTTCTGCAAGATATTTCTATACTCGTGAGCGCAATGTTTTACAAAACAAAGTGGAATGGAATAAATTGGATTTAGACGACAGAATCAAATACAATAAAACCCCCTTTGTTTTTCGTTCGCCTATAAGAGAAAATTTTCAAAAAAAAAAAAAAGAGAAAAAAGTAACTTGAGACACTATGATAAATAATATTTCCCAGGGGAGAAAACCAAGCAGGAATGGAAAAACCGGAAGGGTCGTCAATGAAGAAGGAATAACTTATAGACATATCAACATTTTCGCCGTTAAAGTATAAATTTAAGCAGGAAATTTTAGGCTGCAAATTTATACACACAGAAATTTCTTACGCAATTATTAATGTTATTCTGAGCGATCAAAAATATTCCTCAAAGTATATTCAACAAAAACAAAATTCGGCATCAAATTAATGCCGAATGTGAAATGCGACTGATAGCTTCAATAAACATAGACTTCGCCAGTCTGTGTAAAAAAACGCTAACACACACACATATCCCAGTTACTAAACGAAATGCATGGGTAGATGACATTTTGAGCATGAATTAATGAGTAAATTACATTAATAACACGTACTATATGTATATAAAAAAAATGGAATATTTTTCTTTATTTGTCCTTACTTAAAGTGCATACTTTTAAATATTATTTTAAGATGTATTCTTCTAAGGTATTTTTTTTAATAAATGGGATTCCCTAAAAACATTTTATAGTTTTAAGGATTCTGTGAGTCAACAAAGTTTAAAGACTATTACAATAAGATGCTAATTGAAAGTTTAATGTCAACATATAGGAAAAATTTTTTTATTAAAAATTCTTAAGGAAAAGGAATTTTACAATATTTAAATCTGAGCACACGTAACCATTCTTTGAAAATTTACTAGTGTTTTGAAAGAAAAATTCGTATTTTTTTTCCCACTTCTCTTTTCCTTCGAAAAATATGTTAAGTCAAAATTCAAAAGCTTATTGATGTATTGAAAATATGAAAAAATATTTAAGAAATTGTCTATCACATATGATAACAATAATTTGTTTCAAGAACTATCTATTTTGTCTGAAATAACAAGATATTTATAGGTCTGAGATTTACCAAATCTTTTCCCTTAAATATTTTTTTTTTGAAAAAAAAAAAAAAAGATTCCGAAAATTAGTTGAATTTTTGCATAGTAATTACAAAGAAAATCAATGATGGTAATTTTATACGTAAAGGTCTATTACGTACTATTGAAAATAGAGCTTAAATTATATTAAATATGTCTATTTTATACCGATAGAAATTAATTTTAATCAGGAATAACTTAAAACGTAGTATAAACGAACAATAAAACAATCAGAAGTCTTAGGAATAACATCTGAAACCACATTCATAAACTCAGTTAAAAAATTAATTCAATATTCATAAAATATCATTTAAACATATCGACAATTAAAATAACTGCTCATCAATTTTCAGATTAGTTGCACCTGCGCACCTTATGTGACGCATCCGTCGCTGGAATTTTCAAAATCTTCCTGAGCCATTTTTTTTCTTCGTATTATTGTAGCTATATATTCTCTTTATTTACGTCTATTTTCAAATTCCAAAAACGTTCATCGTCACTAAAAGAGAAAGCACATTTACAAAAGCTATAGGATGCTTTCTTTTTATTGCTGTTTTGATGGCTGCTCATGCGTTTAGTCTCTGGAACAAGTCCAAAAAAATAAAATAAGATTAAAAGGAACGAATTGATGGAACAACCTGTCGAATGCCGGGACCGGTTTTGGGGAATATGTTGTCATGGGTTTCATTGAGTACGGTGGTAAGCTGTATTGTTGTCTGAATTATACCACGAGTTCCTATTAATAGTAGGTTGGAAGATTTGGGAAAGAAAAAAGAGGAATGTTTTGTTTTGCAAGCTACAAATGTATCTTCAAATGGTAAGCGTTAGTTTTTCTTTCGCAAAAAGTAAATAAACTTGAAGGATTTTTTTTTTGTATGGTCGTTAAATTACATGGAATCTGGAAAAGAGTAAAAAGTCTCATGGTGATTTGTTGAAGTAAATAATTGAATTCTTAGAAAAAGCGAATTTTTTTTTTGTTAAAAGTAATCAATATTTAGAGAATAGTAGTTAAGTTGGTTTATTGGATTTTTTTCCAGTTGAAATTATAAGTTTTCACTGTCTTTAATGTAGAGTTATTCTTTTTATATATATATAAAATATTATTAATATTTTTCTGAAAAAAAAACCAATGCATATGAATATTTCACATGTATCGGCTTCTATCTTTTCCTTTTATCTGTGCATAGATTGTTTATATTCTGTTATGTATTCTAAGCAAAATTTTTTCCAAGTCTAAAAAACATATTTCTAGAATATGAGAGATATCTAGAAATATGGTGTACAACGGGGGTGCACAACATAAGACCGCGGGGATCGACAGTTGTCCCTACATTGCAACTTTTCACTTCTCTCATAAAGATTTTGTTTTGTTTGTTATAAGGTGCGGCTCTTTCCAATTCCAGTTTCTCCTAATAGGCCCCTTACAAATTTGAGCTGTGCACCCCTGGCGTTTAAGAACACTGACGCTGAAATTTGTAACAGATTTATTTAACTGAAAACTGTCGTTTTAAAATATAGAATGATCAATAAACCCCAAATCTAGATTCATTTAATTACTTTTAATAAGATTACAAATTTTTTTTGCAGTAATTATAGTGTGATATATGTTCTACATGAAATATTATTGAAATGCAATCGTTTTATATGCTATGTTTTTTCCCTCCTTATTTGAAGCTATAGAATTTTGATTAATTTTGAAAACCCATGACAATTTAATTTTAAAGTTTTTAAATGTTAAGGGACGTGTGTTTAGTGATTTTGAAATTTTTGAGATTTTTTGTGTAGTTAGTTCATTAAAGAATACAATGTGAAGTGCGTTCAAAATGATGCCAACGTATAAAATTAATGTTTCGTTGTAATTAATAATTTTTAGATTTTTTCCCCTCTGAAAAATAACGACGCTTATTAAAAATTACCTAAAATAATATTTCAATTAGATATGTGTAGATATTAGAATCATGCATCATAGTTTCCGAATTCATTTATTATTACGAACTATTTAATTTTTGATTGTAAAATAAAAAGTAGAGTCTGAGTAAAACCGAGTAAGTAAAAATAGTCTGAGATTTACTAAAAAACTGAGCTCTTTATATAAACTCAGATTTTTTTTTTTATAACAACATAATACTTTGTATGTAAGCAGATATGTAATTCAATTGATTACAAAATCCTTTTTGACCAAGGTCGTATTAACCATAAGATTATACTGGTTGAAATCTTAGACTGCGGTAGGTAGCGGCGTAACGCCCCCCCCCCCCCCGCATCGCGGGAGGGAGGGCAGGATTCTATGGGGCCTAAAACCTGACTTTGCAGGGGGCCCTAATATTCTCCGCTACGTCACCCGTAGGAGTTCGTCAATTTCTTTTCCACATATTATCTTATTGATTTAGTTTATTAAGGCCTTAAAATGATTGTTTCTAGAATAGCGAAAAATCTCTCTTGGTACCTACTGAAGATGCCTTTGATAATCTAAATAAGAGATGGATAAATATTTTTAGAAGAGACGCCCCCCCCCCCCCCAAAAGGAAAACTCTTCGCGGGCCAATAGTATTTTTTGTTAAATCCACACTCAATAGATAAATGATAAGAAATGGTGTATTTTTTTGAAAATTTTTTAACACTAATGTGATAAACAAAATTGTGATTTTATTTATTATTTTCTTCTTCAATTTTTTAAAATAAAAAAAGGTTTTTTTTATCATTTTATCTATATTTATTAGGTGAATTTCATTTTTTTTTTTGGTACACACAAAAGTTTTGAAGCCAATTTAATGTATGAATGACCAGAAGCATATCTTGCATGTTCCCCAAAATGAAACAAGCACTTAAATTAATTTTTTTAATCATTCAAATTGAAAATCTCTATGCTGTTGTTTCAAAATCTGCTGCTGGCCGCGTAGGTGAACCACAGCCTGATGGTCGCAATTTTCCCATCATTATTCTAAACCACTCTTTCAATAAAATGAAACTTTAAACTGATTTTCTATTTTAGGCGCCTCCTTGGTGGTATCAAATGCGCCATTTGAAAAAGAACGTAAATGCAGATTTATCATCTGCGTTATGACCCCCAAACTCTGTATTTTTAACCAAACAACAGAAGAATAAAACTGTAGTTAATGTTGTTTCGATGAAACATGATTTTTCTGGAATTTTACAATTTCCATTGAATCCTTTTAGAAGTTGCGGTATTTTAAACAGTTTTATGCATTTAAAAGGATAGGAAAATTAAGGACTGATCGAACTGTTGTAAGTATTTTTCCGTTTTGCTCAGGCGGCTAGTTAATGATTTCTTAAGCGATCCTTCGGCTGTTTCCAGAAATAATATACATAATTTTGTTAAACATAAAACTATGTGTGTAGTTGGGGTTTTCCCAGATAAATTTTGTTTTACCAAATAAGACAGTATTTCTTTTAAGAACTGAACAGACGAAAAAAGAAGAATTATATCAGTTGTTTACGTATCAGTGAAATCACACAAATTAGACTAAAAATAGTATCATTTACAAATGTATTTGCATATGTTTTGATGTACTCAAATTTGTTCTGACGTTATCCCTTTAGATGAACATTCTCATGTTATGCAATCGAGATATATATCCTAATGGCGAACTAGTGGCACGCATGCCATTGATGGCACGCGACACAATATTTTGGGCTCCTTGATCAAAGCAGCTTACATTTTAGTTCAAAATAACAAAAGCTCACTATGATGTATTTCGAACAAACGCGCATACATACGCGCGTTTGTTATTGTCTTGCCTTAGTTACGCCGTGGACTACAATTGTTAATGATGCAAGGTTTGTCTACGATTTTTAACTGTTATTTAGCATGGCTAGTTTAGCACCAAAACAATAAAGTGCAAGATAGTAAATGTAACAGAGTATTTCAAACTTGGTGGACTGAGAAATTTGGCACGATTAGTTAATGTGGCTAAACGATGTGTGTTTTATGTTCTGGAACAATGGTATGTAGAATATTCTGTAAAACGGCATTTTGAAATCAATCCTTTTGTCGAAAAAGTGAACCAAAGAAAAAAAAATTAATCGCTTAAAAACTTTTTGGCAAATGACTCCAATTGAGCATGCATTCTGATAAAAGTAACATCTTACAATACTAGTATGAGTTGTCATTTAATGCGGCACAACAAAAGTCACTCTAATGTTACTTTAATTTGAATTAAATCATTTATTTACAGTGCAAAATGAATTTTTTCGTAGTAAATAAAGAGTTTTGAGTGGTTAATATTTAGTTTAACCTCGATGCGGTTTGTTGGGGGGGGTGTAGGTTACGCCATTGGAGATAACGTAAAATGTTATTAAAATTGTTATTACTCTATCATTTTTTTTTTTTTTTTTTTAATTAATGTTATTAAAATGTGATTACCACATTTTAATTATTGTTACTATATGAACTTAAAACGTACGAGGCAAAAATCTTAGATATTTTGCATAACCGTGCACAATAAGGCCAGGAATAAATCTAGCTATCCACATAATTTATTTCAATATCAAAATCCTATAAACTCTCAGACTATGGTTTTTCAAATCCAAAAACCTCTTCTTAAAGTTATTACACCTATCAATATTTCTCGAAAAAATTACTTTGTTAATATTGCACGTGTCTGTGTGCTTTATATTATCAATAAGAGAATATATCCTCTCTCTCAAAAACAGTTTGTTTAATCTATAATGAGAAAAAATATTTTATTTGATTGAAGTGTCAAATGCAAATGTGTATCGATGTAACTCTCAAACAATAGAGTTTTTTTTAGGCCTTTGAATAAAAACTTCAGAACGATGCAATTGAGCATGAATATATTGTATAAAAGAGGAAACATTCCGATTCTCTCTGGCGTAACTTTTTATGAGAATTAGCTAAATTCATGTGACATCATAACCAGAGGATAACAGTAATTGTGTTTTTCCACCATATCATTTCATAAATTCGTGTAACATCAAAATCACATGATAATTGCGATTACGTATATCCGGCTAATTAGTTCATGTGCTTCTCTGTTGCCACCTTTTGCTTTTAGCGGAAACTTTCTCTTAAAAAGTACATATTTGTCAACAATAATAACACACATAGAAAAACAAAGTGAACTTGATTTATAAGCACACGTATAATATAAGAATTTCTTTTGAATTTTGGAATAATACTTGATTAATAATCTTAATACTTGAATTTCTTTACCCCAATTATCAAATCTGAAACTTTTATCTAAATTTTATGAGTAAAACGACTATTACAAATCTAATACCAATTTTGAATTCAATGGAGAACACGTGACTGCATTTATCACGTGACCGTCATGAATTAAGCCCATTTGATTATGTCCGCTCTCTTTGATTGTATTAATACTAGCGCGATGTAACATTTCCCACCACACAGTTGTAAATTGACTTCTTTTTGTGGATATGATCACCACGTTCAATGAACCCCTGCACCCTTAAAATATTGCATGGTCTTGTCTTGGACATCGCACCAGCAACCTTTGACACCACGAGGAACCCCCTACTCCGCCCACGAACTGGATATAACTCGAGGATAAAGGCGCCGACCGCTACCATTCAAAAAGATCTTAGAGAGGACAGAGAAAAGAGACTTTTGAAAACTTCGCTGAGAACGGACGTAACCTCCTCCCTCACAAACCTCAGAAATTGATCTCTAATGATCTCCACAATGTTTTTAATAACTTCAATAATAACTCAATAACTACAATTAACAGCTGTGACGTAAATAAATTAAATATATAACTTAATAAATATCACTCTGCCTTTATTTGTCTTAAGCGTCACAGCAATAGCGTGAACAGTTCGTAGCGAGTTCCTAATAATATGTACATTTGTCACCATTCAAGACAAGAGCTGCAAAGGGGCATGAAGTAGAAAGGCTATATTAAAGGATTGCTCGACATTTGTGTCGGAGAAACGTTACCATTCTGCGATGTTGATTGAAATATTTAAAATGTGAGAATACAGTAGCAAAGGTCAGATCAATGTAGAAGGAATGGCTGATCGTAGAGAGATGACAATACTTAAAAAGAAAGCGAACACACTCGAGAAATTTATGGCAGGACCCGATCTACCATTTTCATTTGTAACACCAATGTCTACATAGATCACTGTAAACCAGTGGATCCCAAACTTTTTTAACCCATGGACCTCTTTTTATAATCAAAACTTGTCCACGGACCCCTTTTTAAAGTCAAAATTTCCCCAAGGACCCCCAAGTGAAAAAGCTACATAGATGCATAATATAAAAATAAGAAATTATAAAAAAGCCCCCCTTTTTTTTTGAAGAATTTTTTATTGAAATCATAACATTTGTTTCAAATAAAATTTTAAAAAATTAATGATTTGGATGAGTTTCTTGAGATTTTATGAGTGTATTTATATATCCATCTCAATATTTGTGAGTAGCAACCGCAAATTCTCACAAACACTAATTTTTAGTCGGTTTCCACTTTTTTTTTAGATAAGGTTTATAACGGCACTGAATTTACGTTCTACCAAATTGGAAGACGGGAAAGCAGTCATCAGTTTCTGACAGCAGCCCATAATGCAGAATATTAAGTTGGGGATCTGTTTTTGTGACCAGGATTTGTGGCGTCCTTGTTCAAACATTGGCTGAAGTCCCTAAATTCTAGATACTTCAATAAGATTCTCCTGTATTAGTATGGATTCATCTGTGTTTAGGATATGAGTTAGTCCACGAGCGAAAGGGTTCAACACTCAGTCGAGAATATCCAAGTGAATTATTGTTATTTATTAAAATTTTTATTTAAAAAAAGGTTCAATTTTTAAATTTTTTTATTAAATCTTGCGCACATTCCCTGACGTTGTTCAGGGACCCTTAAATCAATTTTAATTTTTCATGGACCCCCTGAATAATATCGGGGACCCCTGGGGGTCCGTAGGGGCCATTTTGGGAACCACTGCTGTAGGGGATTCATAGAAGGGGAATGAGGTGACGCCTTCTATTGCGCCTACATTTCCTCACCTGTGCTCACCGCCATGCTTAGTTCAACTAAGAATGTGTACCAGGATCATTCGGCTTGAAATCTCACTCAAAGAAGTGAGTGAGATAACATTCAGAACAGTGATTGGACTGTTGCTCGTTACACATCGCTATAACCAAAATTTATGTTTCGATGTGCCATTCGATTTGAAAGCAGGAATGTTTTTATTTGCGGAGATACATCGATGATACTTTTTGCTCTTTGTGTTGTTCTTCCTTTTTTTTTAACAAATGAAGCCCCTCTGAAAAGTCAGGTTTTGGGCCCCAAATACATATTTGGAGTTAGTCAGGCTTTGGGCCCCTGATCTCATTAAAATTTGAAGTGATTGGAATTTGCAATCAAGTTAAAATGGCTTTTGTTTTTAAAATCGATGGATTAAAATAAAATTCAAATCAATACAATTTTTTAATTTGATGGATTAATGTATTATATTAACATCTTGTATTAACTTAGGATATATTATATCAATATGTATATTTGTCATGTGTAATTTAATTTTATAAAAGGTATCGAAAATAGATTTAAAATAAAACAGAAATAGATGCGTCATATTTTTGTGTATGTCATCCGTATTCTAACTTTCATATTTCTTAAATGATATTCTTAGGAGAAGAAATTAGCTAAATGATTTTTCAGTATTTCATCATACTGTATTTAAAAATATGTTTCTTTCTTAATAAAACAAGTATAACAAAAATAAGAACTAAATTCCTCTTTGTAATGCCATAGATTTGTTGCATATACTTAGAGACGAATATATCCAACGTTACACTTTTGTCAGAAATCCGAATAAAGTTTATTTTTAATAAATCGAATTTTTTTTTTGAGATTTATTAATTTTTTTCTGTTTTTAGATTGACGTAAGGTTTCTTATAATCGCATGGCACCTTTTAGTTGTTGTCATTGCTTCATATGATGTAGGAGAAATTGCTGATAATAAATCTTCCACCGCATCCTCAAAGTAAGAATAATCTCCATACAGAATTTTGGTTTTTTAAATACATGATTAATTTTTCCATGCAATTATAAAATGATGTATATAACCACAATACCAAGAAATGTTTTTTAAAAAAAGACATTCAAACCTTTGATTCTTCAAATAAAACATTTGAAGATGTGTTGAACGTTTCTTAACATAAGAGAAAAATTTAAGAGAAGCATAAAAAAATTCCTACCTTATTTTTTCTCCTTAGATGCTTAATGACGTAATAACATTATTATTTTCTTGACAACAGAATGCAAAAATGAGAAAGTTTGAGTTTGGAACATACGACTAGAGTCAAAAAGTTTCCAGAATGGTCCCCTACATTCGCGTAAAGGATCTCAGGGGTGTTAACTTTTTCTGGAGGGCTGAAAATATAAACAATATTCAAATGCATATAACTCTTTGAAATTAAAATTAAATAATTCGAATATTTTACATATTATTTAAAAAGGATTGGGGCTTCAGAAAAGTGTAAGATGTTTAAAATATAATCATAATTTAAAAAAATATAAGCATATGAAAATAAGAAATATTTTTATAAGAAATGTTAATCAAGTTTTACGGCGTGCAAGCTATTTTCAAAAGTATTAACTTTAATTACTAGCAATAAGTTGATTTATAAAGTTAAATGTTTCCTTATTACACCGTAGTAATTTTAAATAAATAGAATAATAATTTATTATTTTAAAAAAATTATAAAAAATTATATTTTAAAATTTTTAAAATGTTTTTTAATATTTTTCAAATATTTTGAAATACAAAAGATATTTTATTCTTAATTTACTAGGGCTTGAAGAGTATGATAGATTTTATAATTCTATAAAGTTTTATGTTTCAAAGGCTACTATTTTAGAAAATAGCGTGCGACGCAAAAATTACTTAATATTTATTACAAAATTATTTCTTATTTGCATATATGCTTATAACTTTAAAAATTATGGTTATATTTCAAACATTTTGTAATTTTTTAAAACCATAATCTTTTGAAAATAACATGTAAAAGATTCGAATTATTTAATTTAAATTTAAAAGAAGTATACCTGTTTGAAAATTGTTTACATTTTCACCCCTCGAGACAAAATTAACAACCCTGAGTGTTCGTCGGAGGGGAAATATCTGTTTCGCGGGTTGACAGCACTAATAAGGAAAACTCACAGCCATCTGGAATTTATTTCCTGTACTTTTGGCGTTAGCTGCAGATCATTTCTGACAAAGCAAATATTTCTTTTGTCGGATTTTGCAATGTCGTCTTTGGAGCAGCGTACAAACATCACATTCTGTGATTTTCTCGAGAAATCACCTGAGACGCTCATGCTGAAGAAAGCATACGAAAACGATTCCAGCTCCAGAGGATTTTTACCTGTTTCCATGGCTGAAAATGAAACTGAAGATACATCGTTTGGTGGATTCAGATGAGGTGATCCAAAATGCGACGAAGCAACTGAAGGAGCTCTCAAAAATGGATTCCAGAAGTTTTTTGGACAGTTATACGAATGCTGGAACAATTGTGTGGATGCAGGACGGTAGTACCTTTATAAAGGATTTACCCTGAAATCCGTTAATGATTGAGAGTCATTATCAAAACACCAGTCATAATCAAAACAAATATAATTTATTTATCCTTTTATAAGTCTAACAAACCCAGGGAAGGAAATGCACATATATAAAGTATTAGAACCAAAGCGAGGAAGATGAGATATTTAATATTGAATTATAAGTAGAATCACTTATACTTCTGGAAAGTTTGGTAAATTACGTTCTAAATAATCGTAACTCTTATCTCAAATAATCAACTTCCAGTCGATTTGATTTTAATTCCAATATCTTACTGACTAACCATCAAATGTCAATTTTATCTATTAATTAATTAATCGACGAGTCGCTCTCGTCTAGCTTTCAATTACTTTACGTTAATCACAAACGCCTATCATATAACTCCTAACCTCTCTCTCTCTCATCGAACCTAAAATATTTCTTAAATATATGACATGATTTACACACATAGATCGCATCTTCTTCGGGAGAAAGTTTTGAATTGAACAATATTCAATGTTATAGAATTTCAACAAGAGGATCAGTGATAGGCACGCGAACAGATCCGTTACACCTTGAAAGCCAATAAGATTAAATTATTGAAGTGAAACTTTTGTTCTGTGTTTCATACGAAAAACAGATGAGCAGAAACATGCAATACAAACGTAGAAGAATATAGACTTTTATTACAAGCGATGATTGCAGCATAGAACAGAAGGGGTGCGCTGCTTTAATTCGAGACGGGAATTCATTTCAGAAAAGTCCGACTTCTTTTCCCGAAGATGCATCCATGCCTTATTCGGGATTTGAACCCGAGCCCACTCGATTACAAGCCGAGTGTCATAAGCACCATACTAGGTGAGGTGGCTATTGTTCTATATTTTAATAATTTGTAATTGAACTATTCCAGGAATTATTTGACCTACCTGTATCATCGAACATTTTAAGAAAAATTTTACGACTTCATTAATATTGCTATTCCCAAACTTCAATATAGTATTTAACAGTAGATTAGATATTTTTAATTACGATTATTATGGTAAAAATGTATAATGTCATTGATTTTCATGATGTAATTTAACGCGTTTATAAATCTTTGATGTTTTCAGAAATCTCATATCATCTAGCCCTCAAGATTCCTTACTTGTTCAGCATGACGAAGAAGAGAAAAGTAAGTTGTGTATATGTAATTTATTTTAACTTTGGAATTTTAAACCAAAAAATCTTTTTGAGTGGAATATGAATTCATCCTACTGTAAAATTTTAGATTTTATTCCAGCCCCCTTCAGATAGTTTTCGGTTAATGCCAAAGAGTCTGAAAAAATAGTAAAACGCATTTTCAGACAAAAAATGCCCTAGTTTTTAAAGTTATATTTATGATATAGTAACACATGGACCAGCGTTTGTAAAATTCGGAAAAAATATTCCAAAATGCGCCGTTTTTCACTTTAAACATGTTAAGTTAAAAACCCACTTTGCACTATGACAAAAGAAACGAAGTATGGAACAGATTTTGTACTAGAAGAAAGGAATTCACGCGAGCATAGACGAGTAGCAATAAAAAAAAATATGTTAGGGCATTTTTTTTAAAAATCCATTGACACAAAAATAGAACTGAATTTTTGATGCACACTTTTCCTATCGCAGAAATTGTGATTTTCCGGCATCACTGAGAATGGAGAGAGGACCTTGAGCATTCGAAACGAAACAGGAATGACCCACGATTATCTTCAGAGACAGTTCCGCTGGAGACTGTTCTTGACATCTCGAAGACGTCAATGAAATGGCCCATGAAAAAAATGGCGTCCCCCATACCTCATCATATATCAAGGGCTTAAAGGGAATTTATGTTTCAAATTTGGATGTTATATTACCCAAAAATATATAAATTTTATATAAAAAAATTAAAACGAATTTTTTAAAAGTTTCATTATATCTTAAGTAATTTTAAGAACAAAAAAATATATTAACAATGCAATAAATGTTCAGCATTTTCGGGAAAAGTGCGGATTTTTATGTCTAAGAGGTTTGCAGCTAATTTTGTAATCTTTCGCAAATACTTCTCAAAAGGCGAACTTGAACATGGCGCTTTTATAGAGGAGACAGGTGGAATAAATTAACATAACTCTTTTCTATGTTCTCCTAATAATTTGTGAAAGCAACTGGTGGCGGTAAACAGCCTGTTTGGTTAGGGATAAGCACGTTTTATACAGCTAATTCTAAGCTAGATTTTCACACTCATTCTACATTCGGAAAATCAAAAGCGTTTATGGCCTTTGAATGGGTGGACAATGACATGCCGTGTTAACAAAAAAGAAAAGTCAAAGGGAAAAAAAGTCAAGAAAGAAAGAATGTGGAAGTTTATCAAGTAAAGTGGTCAGATCTTTTTGTTGAACAAAAGAGTAAGCAGTCTTAAGACTTCTTGAGGCCCTGGCCTTCTACGCAGAAGTAGGCCCTTGGCCTCTAAGCAGAAGTAGGACCTGGGCCTCTAAGCAGAAGTAGGTCCTTCTCCTTTACGCGAATGTAGGCCCTCGTCCCCTACGTAAAAGTAGACCCTGGGTCCCTACACAATTATAGGCCCCACCTATGACCCTTAAAAGTCGATAGTACATAGCATACGTTGCCAAATACTCGTACAAACAGTAACCCGAAACAAATAAAAATGTGCATGACTTACAAACACACAAATAGGCTCGACCAACGGCCGTCTTTGAATGAATGAGTGGATGATGTATAGGGGGAGTCCAGACCTATACATAGACGGCGGTCATCACTTAGTAATACAGTCTTGTCCAAACACATAAAATTTAGAATCAAAACCCATTTAAAACAAGTGTTGCAAGAAGAATGGGGTGAAATATCTTCAGATACCACCAAAAGGTAGGCCGAATCGGCACCACGACGTTTAGAGGCCAAAAAAAAGCTAAACGATATGCAACTAAATATTGTTATTTTTTTTTCTCTAGGTATTACAAAAATTTCTTTGGTTTATTCTTAATTTTTTGAAGTAAAAATCTGCGTATGTTTGTTTAAAATGCTTCTGAAACTTTTCCTTTTGGAAGTTTTCCGTTTATTGTTCTTTATTTTTACTTTAAATTAAACTGTTTGTTATGCCTAAAAATTCAACCAGGTTTGCACTTTTCGGTTATTTATCTTGAAAGCTGTTTATCAAGTAAAAGTAAGGTGTAATCTCAGTTGTTTAAGCCACTGCGTATACGTACGAGTACATATATATTCTTCGCTAAGAAAATCAGTTATAGTCTTATAAAATAAACCTCACTTTTTTATATAAATTATCCGGCTACATAATTTTTTTTTTTGATAAACAAGTGGCTCGCTGATCTTTATGAATGTATTGATGTGGCCTACCGACGTGAAAGTTTGAAGACTCCTACCTTAAGGATTAGTGGAAGGACCGGTGCCGATTTATCCATTGAGTGCTTGGGGCTGGCGCCCGGGGGCCAGGGCCCCGGAAAGGACTTAAGTGGCCCGGACGAGCTGGATTTAATCATATTATCTGGTTATAAATTTCGATTCACCAGTGCCAAGGGGGCTCGTAGATCTTCTGCACCCAGGGCCCAAAATGAGCTTAAACCGGCACCGGGAAGGACCCAAAGAGAACACGTTACAAGCTGAAAAGCTGTTACATCTTGGAGCAATGGACAAATATCTTTTTTTATTGTTGTGATTCTTGAACGATTTTACCTAAGTTTCCTTTCTGCAGATTAGATCTTATTAAAAAATCTTCACATGTTGCTAGGCAGGGCCGTTTTTAAGCTTAGGTACGCTGGGCACGTGCCTGGGGTGCAAAAGATTTGAGGGCGCAAAAAATTGGAAGGCGAAAAAAGAGGAAAAAAAATAATAAAATTACAGCGAATGTACCACCGCTACGAAGTTCTCAACACAAGATTCTAGATATTCAGAAATCTTCATGAAAAGGAGCAAGGTGTGACAAAACAGCGAAATTCTTGGCTCTGAGCTACCCCAAAGGCATCGATAAACAGCTTGTACAAGAGTGTCAATATTTCAAAATGTTTATGAAGGTAGACGTGATCTATGAAAAATGAAAAGCTTAATTGTTTGATGCTGCTATTCACTCAAAATGGTATAACAACTGAAATTGATTATACTATGATGTCATTAACAATTTTGTAATGAGCAAAGCTGAAAGAAAACCTTTGTTGTTCAAGTACAATGGCAGTGACTCAACAAAGAATAAGGATGTGGAAAAGTAAAAGATAGGATGCTCTGGAAATAGTAAGAAGGGGGCGTAACAATTTGAAGTGCTTAGGGCACCGAAGAGGTAAAAATGGCCCTGTTGCTGGGGCTTTCATTAAAGTCTCTTATCCCTCCAATCGGAGGCGACCTGCTCGACTCTGATCAATTTTTTCAATCTCAAACTTTTCTCCAGTAAGCTGGGGGGTATATTTTGGAGCACCTAGTCCTTCGACAGGACTCTAATCTCCTATCGGGTAATAGTGATGCCTGTTGCGAGTTGTTTTGCCAGTGTAAATGGGTAATTAGATTAAAAAAATTAACTGTATAGAATTGAAAAAATTTAAGAGAAAATGCAGGAATGAGAAAGAAACTCTCATGACAAAAAAAAAAAAAGAGAGAGAGAGAGAGATCTGAAAGTAGAGGGAGCGTTCTGATTGGCCGAGACAAGAGTTTGGCTAATGGGGTATATAGGAATCTTAAAATGCGACAACCAATCAGAGTGAGCCTGTCGTTCAACAGAGTTAAACGACAGATCGGAGGGTGAGTAAAGTTAAATGAAGTATTTAAAATAAGAAGAATATTGCAAAATTATTGATCCAGTGGAGAAGTGTATGAGAAATTAAATTTAAACTACGCATGAGCTGAAAACAGAGGAACAAATTCCTCTGACCAGACAGGTGAGTTTTTCTTGTGGGTTATTTGAGTTAGCAGATTTTTCCATTTCTTTTAAAAGAGTTGGGAATAGATCAAATATCTTTTTGATTTCCATGATAGCTTGTAGGAAGGTGAATTCAGTACTATTGTTTTGAGTGCTATTAATTATTTCCTGGAGAAGGCTTTCTTTTTGACTGGTTTTAAAATTATTGGATGTCGAGGGATCACTCCCGCATGCTGCCATCTGTTGTTGATTTTTGGAGCTTGCAACTTAAGCGAAACTCAATCCGGGAACGAATAAGGAGGTGTTTACTTGGGGAGTTTCGTGATGGTTTTTATTTTCTTGGGGGCTTTTGCTCTTGCCTTTTTTGGGTTTGGGGTATAAGGGACATTCAAATGAGGAGGCCATGTGGCCTTTAGCATTGCAATTGATGCATGTCGGATTTTCAATTTTTTCCTTGATGCTACACTGTCCTGTCCTGAGGTTTTCACCACATTTCAGGCATCGTGTATTCATCCTGCAGTTTTGAGTGGCGTGGTTAAAGTAGTTACAGTTAAAGCTCTGTGTAACTCTATTGCTTATGTTGAATGGGTCGATTTTAATTTGCATGAAAAGGCAGCTCCGAATTTTGAAAATGTCATCGACATTTTCATCTCGGGCTACCTCTATCATGAAAATTGGAAGCGGGTCTTTAGTTTTGAATTTTTTAAGTTGGGCTATTTTAACGATTTTAATTCCTTGGTTTATTAGGTCATTTTTAATATCTTCAGGATCTGTGGAGGTCAGAAGGCCCTTAAATTCTAGTTTTAATGGACGATTTGCGGGGGGATCGCTGACGTAGTGTTGGACTTTTTGACTGATTAAGTAGTCAGTAATTTCCTGGTGGTGATCCTGGCTTTCAGGTTGTATCTTAATATAACCAGCGGTGGGGGTGTTGGTTGCCGATGGGTATTTCCTATGCAGTTCCTGCAGAATCAGGTTATAGTCAGGAAAAAGCTTCATCATGATAGGTCTTACTTTTATTTTTGGGGCAGCAGGGGTGACGTCCTCGACATCTTCATTTTCGGTATTTAAAATATCAAAGCTATTGTTGGTTTGAATGTTATTCACATTCTCCTCTGGATCAGCCGTAACCTTTGCAGTTTTACGAGGGAATTTAAATTCATTTGGTAGTTTTTTAGAGTTATTTGCGAAGCTAGTGGTCATTTTAGAAGGTCCTGCCATTTGTTCGGCGGGTCTTTTCTTAGAGGGTTTAATTTTAGGTCAGATTCAACATGATATTTACAGTGGGGCACTGGGCAAAGAAACAACTCAAGCATCTTACCCTCTAGGGAGGCGATCTTCTCAGCGGTGCTTGTAGCATCTTCCTCCAGTTTCTTGGCCGTTTCCGTCGGTTCTTCGTTGAAATCCTTTTCAATGAGTATCATCTTGGCGACGTACGTCTTCCTTGCGTTGTAGATTTTTATCTTCGTTTCATAGTCAAGAATCGTGAAGCAAATCTGGTCATCAGTTAGGGTGGAGGCATCCACATCCTCCATATCCACGCTTTGATTGTTTTTTGATGCCACGATATAACTTTTATGCATGTGTAAATAAGTTCTGCTACAGATACAGGTAAGATATAACGTTTCTCTTTAATATTTATGAGTAACTTGGTTTAAATACTACCTACTACCATGAATAAATGTCAATTAATTGCCTTCCTTCATGGTAATGAGAACGAATATTTTTAAACAGACAGTCTGGGGCAAGATGACGATCCGAAACACGGGGCAAGATGACGAGCTCGTCATCTTGCCCCGTGTTTCGGAATTTATTAAACTTACTATTGTTGTCCATTATATTAAATCCTGTGAACACTTATTTGTCTGTGCGTATGTCTGCGCGACCTTCCGCTTCCATCTCTTCTGAGGTTAAGGGGTGCATCGTATCGGGAAAAGTTTCATTCGAAAGGGGGTGACCAGAGGAAGACATTTTTGCCATCCTCTAAGCCCCCCCCCCTAAAGAGGAAGGAATGCAACAATAATCTGTTGCTTTAGAGCTACTGGCTTTTACCTGCTACTTTTTCTGATTTTTTGCTAGAAAACGAATGCTTCCTGAACTTGTAGAAAGAGCCCCACCAGGAACTGTAGGCAACCGCAGTGATAAGGGCGGAACAATACGGGCACCTTTTTCTCTTTTTTGAAGGACATTTATCTTCATGTGAAACCAAGCAAAGAATCTCCTACTCTGTTGATTTTTGACAATCACAAAACTCATATAACTTTGCAGGCTATCTTATATTGCAGAGCGAAAAACATCATCAGGGTTGGGTTGCCGTCGCACACATCACATCGTCTCCAGCTTCTTGTTGTGTCATTTTTCGACCAGTTAAAAACGCACTATAGCCAAGCATGTGACAACTTTATGGTCACTCATCCAAAACAAACTATCACAAACAAAAATATTGATGAGGTTTTGAGTATCACTTACTTCAAAGCAGCTACAGTTGGAAATGCCGTTGAAAGGGTTTAAAGAATATGAAATCGAGCCTCATAATCCTCTTGTGTTTAGCGAACATGACTAGGCTGCGGTAAAAACTGCTAACCATGCTGCTGTTCGTGATGAAACTGAGAATAATAGTGCTAATCCTCAGACCCCGGTAATAGAAAACTAACATATAAACCCTCCAGAAAAACCAGAACTTATGGCAAATGCTGATTCCGATGCAGCTAAGAAGCCTGTTAGTGTTTTTTTTATTTCAAACCATTGCCTAAAATGACATAATGTGATAAAAAAAGAAAAAAAAAAAAACTGAGCTCTAGCATTCTTACAAGCACACCCATCAAAGAAATGTTAGAACAAAGGGAAAAGCAGAAGGAAGAACAGGAAGTTTAAAAAAAAACAGAGAAAAAAAGCTCGGGAAGCTAAAAAGGGAGTAAAAAAACTCAAACTGTTCCTGTAGGCATAAGTCTATAAAATCCAGGCTAAACATTCCAGTTGTATCAACTTCAAAGGACGGTGTTATAAGATGTCCTGCTTGTGAATAGGAATCCTTCAACAGAAGAATGGATCCAGTGCTGTAAATGCCAAGAGTGTTGGCATGAGGAATTATAAAAATGGCATTTTTATTTGTGACTATTGTTAGGTACACAACTGAACACTTCAACATTACGTTACAATGCATTACGCTTTGTTTGATACTTTGTAAGATGTAAAAACACAGTTTTCATTTGTTAAACCATGTAACACATTCAAAAGATAAAATATGTTCAACTTTTTTCAGTGTCGCCATCTTGCCCCAGTACTAGGGCAAGATGACGATTTGTTAAGGTTATGAAAAACTAAAATTATCCTTTACTTCTTTTATTAGAAAAATTAAATGGTAATATATTTTAATACTACAAAGGACTACTCTAACAGTTCATGTAAAATTGATTTTACTACCCTTAAAAATAAATAAATAAACAACAAAAAACTGTTAACGTCGTCATCTTGCCCCGATCTCCCCATGTCATACATCATCATGTCAAACATTATGAAATACCTAGCGAAGTGGGCGAGTAACAGTTAGTACACACACACATTGATATAATGTTAAAGAAAGTTAAGATATCTATTTTATAAGATGTTGTGCTAGTGCGCCAGCACTAGCTTCTGGCTGAAAGACACTTTCGTTATTATCCCATTACAGTATTTCCGATTAGATTTACATACGTTAGTAAAAAATAATGAGAACACACAATATTTCTGTATTAAATTTGTGTGAATTTTAAAAATGTACTCGTATTTCACTTCCGTTTTGGTTATTATATTTGAAATACCTAAAATGTTCTTGTTAGAAAAATAGATCAGACATTTTGTATTTTAACTCAATAAATTTTTAAATGACATTTTTAATAAACTGAGAACTGTTTTTAACTTAAGACCATTTATTTTATATAAAATTACTTATTATCTCTCATATATATATGCGCGTACATAACATTTGAGTATATTTTTCTCTTTTTATTCATTACAATAATATACTTATAAATTTCCAACACAACAATGATTAAGAATAATGAAACTAATATAAAATATTAGAGTTAGTTGATATGAAAGTGTTTGATTAATAATTAAGATGCATCCTTTGATGAAAGTGAATATTATTTTTACAACACAATGAACTGCCTATAAAATTACATATTTCAGTATAGTATAGTTCCCCAATACATTGTGAAGTCTTTTAAGATATTTGAAATGAATCTGTTATAAAATAACATTTACATCTTTGAATTGTCTGACTTTATTTAGTAATTATCATTTACAAATGTTTGAAATTTTTTTTAGAAATAAATGTCTTTAAAGTTCAAAAAATAAGATAATTAATTAAAAGTAAAAAAAAAAAAGAGTTTTTTTTTAAAACAAGCTTTTATTTAAACGCGCTAAAAAGAATAAAATAAATTTTTCCTGTAAAACTTTTTTACTATAAACTTATAGCGTCATTACACAATTTATATGATATAAAAGCTTGTCGCGAGATTTAAGTACTAGTATTTACTTAGTTTGAAAGTTTTAAAAATTAAAATCAATCAGATCAAGTTATTTAATTTACTTGTTTATCTACACAGGTAAAACTCGTGACAAGCTTTTATATCATATAAATTGTGTAATGACGTTATAAGTTGATAGTAAAAAAGTTTTACAGGAAAAATTTATTTTATTCTTTTTAGCATGTTTAAATAAAAGCTTATTTTTAAAAAAGAGTTTTTTTTTTGCTTTTTAGTTATCGCTGGACAGGTTTTTCAGTCTGTTCATCTCGTTCAACGCATCATTGTTGCAAGGTCGTTTGCCGGTTAGTTTCGAACAGTCTAGCTAAATGAATTCTTGCAAAAAGGTGCATTAAAAAAAACACATTTTTTTTAAATCCGTAATTTTTAAGCAATTTTTTCAATCTTCTTACAGATCTTGGATAATATTGTTCTACACACGAAAAAAAAGTTTCGTGAGATTACCTTAAAAAATAACGAAGTTACTAAGTGTTTAATTAAAACTTTGAATACTTTTTGAAAAATCGTAAAAAAAGTTTTTTTTTTGCATTTTGTTTTTTAAATGGCTGATTCTAAAATAGCAAAGCATGAGCTGTTTTAGTACAGAATGTCGATTCATTTAAACGAAAAAAAATTCAAGCGTAACAATTTAGACATCATTTTGAGAAAAACACATCGATTTTGACTCATTTTTAAAAAAATCGCAAAAAATTCAAATATTATTATTTTGTAAAAAATAAATTACACCGTATCATGGTGAAATAAATGATCTCTCCAATTCTGTAATTACTTTTGTCAGAGTTTTATTTAAAAAAATTAGATCACTGTTTTTAAAAACGTCGAAACTAAAAAAAAAATAAATCCCCATCGTTCTTCATTTTGTATCGGCCGAGCACAGCGGAAAAAACAGCCCACAGAGGTAAAACAATTTTGCGTTTTAAGGTTTTTAATTAATATCTTTTTAACTAATTACAATATCGGAATATAAATGGTCAAAACATGCATTGTCATCCAAACTAAACGTGTATACAAAATTTCAGCTCAATCGGTTGAAGATATCAGCTTCAAAATTGAGTTGCAAGATTCTATCTGAACAAATTACATACATTGCAAGTTAAATAAAAGCTTGTAAAATACTCTTTCATTTTTAAGTTGAAGAATGAAACATATTTTTTAGAAATAATGATTAAATTTTATTTCTTTATCCTTTATTACAAATTATGTCTTATGACCTATTGAACTATATGTAAATTGTGTAATAATTTGATTTATGAAGACTTTGGACTTTTTTTTCTGAAGTGCATGTTAACTTGTAAAAAAATTTTTTTTAAATGTTTCTTGAAGCCAGTGTACACAGAATATTAGTTAACATGAAACTTTTTGATTACGAGAATTACCTTTTACGAGATTTTTTTCCTTTACAAGTGTATATATTATGTTAATACTCTATATATTATGTTAACATTGTTATATCAATTATAAGTTCATAATTTAATTCTCCTATTTGTAGGCAACTTTGAATTTAAATTAAATTATTTTCTTTTAAAAAGTATACATTATTAATCTCTCATTATATTATATAATTATTTATTACTTTTGACTTGATTAAATTTTTATTTCCAAACAGATTATATTCAAATAATTATTGATATTTATTATAAAACTATAAAATGATTCCAGCACATTAAAAGTAAAACCAATTATCTTTATTCTACAATATAGTAATGATACTAAATCATTGAAAAAATATATGAAAATTTTTCCATGATTTTTAATTTTTCAAAATATTGATTGATAATTAAAAAAATTATTATACAATATTGAGGAGATTCATTTTTTGAAAAGGTGAACTAATTTTAAGAAATTCAATTTAATTATCCTTTGCAAAATGTATTTTTTTATTTATTGAATTGCATACAAATTTTTAAAAAAAATACTATGATTTATCAATACACTAGATGGTTCTAAAATACAATTTAAACTTGTAGAACAATTTTAAAAGGTTTACTTCTTGAGGTTATAGTAATCCTTTCTTTATTCGAAGCTGTCATTCAAGATGGAATTTTTATATCCTTCGCTGCAATTTAAAATATTAGCTAAGCTAAATTTTTGTAGGTATAAAGGAACGCTTTTAAACTATAAAACTATGTATATATTTTCCGTATACGAAAAGTTAAAGACTAGAAAATATATTAGAAATATATTTAAAGTACTAAAAAAATTTAAAGAATATAAACTAGAATGTCAGCAAAATCGACCGTTAGCACGCAGCCACAAGTGTAATACGATTAGCTGTTATTGTTTACTTGATAATCAGAATACAATCGGCAAACGATCGCAGCGCTCTCTGGTGATGAATCGACCCCGTTTGATAACAGACTAAAAATGAAACAATGAATAATAGTTTCTTTAGCTCAGTTTAAAGTTATCTGTTGCGAACTGTGCGTCTTTTTGAGTTTTGATTGAATTTTCTGCGTCTTATAATTGCTATTTTAACCCCTGTAGTGATCGTTTCGACCATGGTGGTTCTTCGTATTCTGGATACAAGTCTTTACTTGTTTTTCAGCGCTATTGTAGATTATATTCAAATCGATCTTGTTTCTTTCTTGGAAATATTGGGTTGTGTGCTGGTTGTTAATTTGGTTAAGAATTTGATTGGGCTTTATTTTGAAAGCTCAACACAGGTCCAAGAACGCAAAGTTATTGTGGGGCGAGATGATGATAAATTTGAAAGAGTTGGAGTCAGTGCCGCTTTATCCATTGGGCGCTTTGGGTTGGCACCAAGGGTCCCGGATAAGCTGGACTTAACCACATTTTCTGGTTATAAATTTCGATCTTCCAGTTCCAAGGGGGCTTGTAGATCTTCTGCGCCCAGGGCCCAAAGTAAGCTTAAATTGGCACTGGTTCGAGTCCCTATAGTGCATTCTCTGATGATATTCAAGATGTGCGAGGGACTCGGTCTTCCAGCTCAACTTGCTGCTGAATCAGACAGGAAAATATGGGTCGCGAAAAAAAGAAACCTCACCCCATTCCGAAAGTGCATTCCAAAACGATTCTAATGTTTTGTGAGGCACTGAATCTAGATGCAAAACTTGCACGCTCACCCGGAAGAGAACATCTGCAAGAAAATCAATTAAAACGTGTGAAGCCTCTTCCGGTAGTTCACTCCATCTCAATTTTTAAGATGTGTGAGACACTAGGACTTGATGTAAAACTGAATGCAAAGATGTACTTCTTGCACTCTTTCGGAACTTTTAAGTGCTCGTATTAACTTAGTATTAACTTGTATTAAGTGCTCGTTTACTGCTGGTTTCACCGTCATTCATCCACTTTTCGTAAGTACTAACAACTGTAGATCGCGAACAACCCACGAGTCGTGCAGTTTCGGAAATACTTGTTCCGAGCCTTCGAGCCATTACAGTCTGCCCTCTATCAAAGTCGCTTAGATCCGCAGCCTTTCCCATCACACACAGAAGTAAGTAAGAGAATGATTCTTCAGACTCTCCAGCAGCAGTTAAATACCACTTCCACCTGATCACGTGCCTTCCACGTCATCCAGGCGAGTTCATTGCAAAATGTAGGGGTCGTCATAATGTTTTGGCTCTTGAGTGTATAATGCAAGCTTCTCGGCTAATTGAACTAACGTAAGAATGAAAACCATAATAAGAACATATAAAACAATTTGTTAAGCATTCCTTTATGAATTATCGTTGTAACCACCAGAGGGCGTCTGAACGGTTATGTAAGTAGAAACTTTGTTTTTGTTTGCAAACACTCTGTACTTCCGAATGTAGTTCTCACAGCTTGAAGGTGCCTGGCTTAATAATACTGGAAAAAATAAATGTACAAGTTTATTGTTAACCGTGCTCTCCGTTATTGATGACTTGCATTTAATGTCTCTGTACATAATACAGCTAACACAGAAATATTTTTACCTATATTGAACAATGCTCATTTTTTATCAAGTATCTTGCTGTAATAAATTCATACAATCTATATTTAGATGTTCAACACTAATATAAATTTATTTAAAATTTCTTATGAGTTTTGGTTCAAAATTGTCTCTGATTTTTGAGTTTGTTGTTTGAATTTAATAATGATTGCTAATTTCCAATAAGTTAGAATTTTAATAATCAATATGAAACATAAAATAATAAAGCGAATTAAATCTTTTTAGTTTCAAAATGAATTGCTATTTCCCCATTATTGCAAAATACCCGGTTTGTTACAATTCTGTTCTATTTAAAGAATTTGTAGTAAAAAAGAGCATAAAGCCAATTTTTAAATAAATTTAGTTATAAAATACCTAATCGAAATAAAAAATAATTTTAACAAATGCACATGACGACACGTAATGAATTTTCAAAAACTTGAAATCTGCATGGAAGTTTAACGAAAACCATTAAAGATATTTAATTTCTGAAATGAAGAGAGAGAGAAAAAAAATATTATCATACAATTTTACATATTTTTTACTAAAATTAACAATGGTATAATCATGTTTAATGTCACTGTAACTTAAGGCTCTTTCGTTTTTATCAAACTAATTTATAAAAATAAAATATTTTAAGGGAATTATCTTCCCTTTGCATACAGAACTATACAAATTTCAGTTGCCCGTGATGTATAATAGAGCGTTTAAAACTTCACATGCTGTATGTAAGTTAAGAAAATGTCATTCCGGACTTTATAAGTTTTATGTTTTTTATTTTCCATTTATAATTAATTGTATTTTGAAAATCTCTCACCATATTTAATTCTGAATTCTCTTCATATTTAAATCATAATAAAATATTTTAAGAGGTCATATGATCTTCCTCGAGAATTCACTTATCGGTTAGGAATCTTCGAAGAATTTTTATGTACTGTAATTGCGAAAAATACTAACATACCAACTAAGGTGAATTTCTTTAAAAAACATTTGACGAAACAAAACAACAAAAAGTAAACTGTTAAAAACACTTCAGATTACCGTAAAATCTGGCGTATAACGCGCCCTTTTAGCACAAAAAAAAGGATCGAAATTTACGGATGCACGTTTTATGCCGGGTATAAAATTGAGAGCTTAAAAAAAAAAAAAAGAGTAGCATAGAAAAAAATTAGACTTTTACATACATCGAAATACTGTTTATTTAAAAGAAATGACATTCCTTATGATTCCTTAAAGGGTTGTTGTTCTAAAAATGAACTATTTTTCTATTATTACTATTAGTTCACTCTCTCCCTATATATATATATTTTGTTCAAATTTTCAATCGTTGATAAAATACTTTTTATTCATTCACTGAAGTTGAAATACATTTTAAAAACTTGTAGTGGATGACATTTTATGTTAATACAGTTTTTTCAAATATTAATTCATTAATCAAATTTTATTTTTAAGCTTTAAATTTATTCTGCGTTATTTCTGACGAAGTTAGATTTATCTAAAACAGATGACGTCAGTAAGTTTTTCTAACGAAGTAGGAATTGGACTTTCAAATTTTTTTAGTATTACTTGTTTTCTAAAGATTGGAATATTACGTCGAGCATTGCACACATATTTAAGCTTTCTTCTTTTAAAAAGGGGGTGCGCGGTATACGGCGAATAGACCTAAAAATTAAAAAATGCAGCCTGAAAGTATAGATGCGCGTTATACGCCGGATTTTACGGTATTTGCTTTTGTAGATCACCGTTACAGAAACACTACGGGAAAGTTGTCAAGGTTGCGAACGAACAAAGCACGGAAATTGGCATGTATATTCACAAAGCATTTGCTGTAAAAACAGATCCACATAAACATGCACGCTTACGTTACCTATAGATAAAAATTTGTTTCTTCCTTTAGAAGCATTAGTTTCACCTTTCTCCCAGTACTTTGGGAGATATTCGAAATTTTCTAAATTTAGAACATCAGTATGAAAATAGCCGTGGATAGCCTAGTGGTTAGAGCATCGGACTCCAGACCGGAGGGACTGGGTTCAATGCCCAATGCCACCAAATACCACCGAGTACACACGGAGTACGTGCTCGTTAAATCAGTGGGTCCGAAAGTCTTGCGGGCGGTCGCAGCAGAAACCACGAGTGCAGGGGGCTGGAGAATATTTACCTCCCCTCCAGTTCCATGCCTAAATTGTGGAGGGGGAGATAGGTGGTGTCGCCATCTATCGTTAAGAAGTCCAACCTGTCTCGCAGGCTCTGGCAACTTTCATTCCTTCCCTTCGAGAAGGACACGACAACAACAACAACAGTATGAGAATACATTATTAATATCATAATAAATCATGAAATTACAATGAAAAATTCTAAACACACACAGCACTGTTCTATCAATAAACTCTTAATATTAATTGTTTTATTCGTTCAAAATTAAATGTTATTCATGACTGAATGGTTTAAAATGTTGTCTTGCATTGATAATTTCACAGTTTATTGTTATTTAGTTGCATCATATGTTATGCATTATATTTAAAGTTTGAAATTATTTTCAGATGGTTGCCGAGAAATTTCTCTTCATAGATGTGGAAGTAGCATGGTTCGAGTGTTCAGACTTTTAGATTTCTTACCGTTCAAAAAATCTTTTGAAGCGAAGTGTGCCCTGAGAAATGTATGAAGTATATCTTCCTCTACTATTTTTTTTTTTTTTTTTTGGATTTACATTCATATTATAATCGATAATATGTTTTTAAGAATCTTTCTTTTACGTAACATTTCTGCTTCAATTTTTATCAAATAATTGTTTTTATACATGCTTATATATTCTTAATTATAATCATAAAAAAACATATTCTTAAACAGAGATAAAACATTTCAAAAACTCCGTAAAAAGAACTGTTGAGAGTGAATCTGAGTGGTGAGCGGGGTTAGTAATTTTTTAAATTTTGATATAAATTGTGACGAGTGAGTGTGTTTATTAATGTCTCACTTTGAAGCAATCTGCGGCCCGCCGGACTTTTCTGAGTAGCCGGTCATGGCCCATTACACTAAGAAATTCAGTTATTTGAGAACACTGTACTAAAAATTTAGCGGGAAATTCTAACAATCAAGCAATCAAAGCTACCAATTTCCGTTTTTCGATAGTAGAATGTAAGCAAGAGGCTTGGTCATAGATGAAAAGGAATCGAAACAATCCCATAACTCAGTAAAAAATGCATACAAGTAAATATTTTTGTGTGTGTGTGTTTGATAGAAAGGTTAATATAACATATTAAAATAAAAGCAAAAAAAAAAAGAGTTTTAATATTTTGATGAATTTTGCTTTGTCCAATGTTGCTTTGGTCTTATAATGTGTTTTTCCCATTCATCCTCATGTTGCGGCCTGCAGGAAATACCTGTCATATATTTGTGGCCTGGTGGGAAAGAGGTCGAGTCTAAGGTAAAAAGCAAAGAAGTTTTATTGGCGACGGATCTCGTAATTTTGAACCGTGGCCCAGTGACGACGAAGACACCTGAGCCGGCACCTCACTCCCACATCACACCAACGTGAGAACTTTGAGCCATGAATGATTTAGCGTGCATCAACCCCTCTACACTGAGGTTTAGTGGCATCAGGATTCAAACCTACGTCTCGACAAAACCGGATACGCGTTCGTGGTTAGGACCATACCAGGGCCACTATAAATTGCAGCATATTTCTCTTTAATTTTTCATGAATTATGTGCACTCAGCACTTCGAAACGAGAGGCCTTCGTTTTTATAAAAAGCAAATAAATATCATATATTGCGAATGAAATAGTGTAAATATCTCTAATTTTTTTCTCGTACCCCCTCCATGCTTTTTTTGCTTACCTTACTAACTTAAAATAATTGGCGAATAATAATATCCTAAATATCTTTGTGATTTCTTAGTGAATTCTAGAGTATAATCAATATTTGAACTAAAACATTTTTTTACCAAACTTATAAAATTCAACTGCTTTAAGTTGAGTAAAAACTATTATTAAACTAAAATTATTTATTTTTAAAAAAAAATATCTAACTACATATAGTTGTAAATTCTTAAAATATATTTACTTCTATGGTAATACTTACCTATTAATGATGTAATATCTGAGACAGGTAATGAAAGATAAAATGTGAGCTGCGATCCTCAAGTTTTCTGGCAGTAGAACCTCGCTTTGTAATTGAGAAATTTTCCATATACACGAAAGGGAACGTGTATTAAGGCTATTCAAGTACATTACAATAGTTAATCAACTTATTTTTAATGTTATTTCACCATGTATTATATACCAGTAAAGAAATAATATTCTAATTCATTACAATTCAATTCGTCCATCCTGTTTTTAATCATCAAGGAGGTAAATAAGTAGCTTACTTCTACTTACTGTTTTAGTATTTATAGTTATGTATATAGCACATATAGAAAGAATATAGTATATACGTATGTAGCTTACTATCTTAGAGTTTTATTTTGATATAGTTATAATTCTCACAAGTTTAGAGAAAATGGTTATAAATGTAGTTATTTAAATACCTTAATGAAATGAAAGTTTAATCACACACACACACAAAATGTGTACAACACATTCTCATGCTTTTACTCTCATGCTTCAGTAAATTTTTATTTTTAATGCAAAATATTTTGCTTTTGAATTACTTTCTAAAGAAAAACAACATATTATCAGTTATCTCTCTCTCTCTTCGTTATTCTACACTCGTTACTTATAATCAAATAACAAGACACCAAAATCTGATCAATTTACCCATACTTCAACACCACATGGTGGCCGAGTGGTCTAGGCATCGGATCATGGCTAGCATGTCATGAGTTCTATCCTAGTACCACTAAAGACCCGCCGTGTAGGGGCGCGATGCACGTTAAATCTGTCGAGAGCTCAAACGTCCTCCCGTTGGTGTGGTGTGATAGTTAGGAGAGGGGGGTGCCAGCTCAGGTGTCGTCCGCGTCACTTGACCATGGTTCAAAATTACGCGGACCGTCGCCAAAAGCGCTCGTGTTGCTAATCAGTGCGACGTTAATATTCTCTCACTCAACACCACGTAATTTACATTAGGCATGCAGGATAATCATCAGTAATCTTTCTCGAAAGAGAAATTGAAACCTTTAACTCAGTGGTTCTCAACCAATGTGCCGGGGCACTTTTGTGTGCCACCAAATTTTTTTTTTTAAATTTATTAATTATACTCCGAGAGAAAAAATAAAAACCGGAACCGAATAATTCGGCCATTTTATAGAAATAAACTAAGGTTATTCGTGGAATATTTAACTTATCCTTTCGTGCATAAATGAATATAAAAAAAAAATTATTAGGTTCGTTATCCATTGTGATACGGATATATCTGCATATGAATTAACTTTGAATGAAGAGGAAAAACTATTTTCACTCTGTAGTAATCGAGATTTGATTTCAAAGCATTCAGAAGATTTAATTCATTTGGATTCGTTTATTTAATTCATTTTGGATTAAAATAAGAGGTGAATATCTCATAACAGTATAAGGAATTTACATCCCTTCTTCCCTGTAACCTGGCTAGAGGTGTAGGAGGAACTGAATGATCAGACGACATGATGAACTTCAATTATTTTATTTATCTCTATTTCTTCAATTATTTTATTTTCTTCGATCTAAATTTGATCAGCCAGAGCACGAGGGTGAGACGAGATTGCGTGGGGAGAATATATTCAATCCTGCAGATCTACCTTTAAGATAACTTTATACAGAAATGACCGTACTAATAATTTAACTAACTTGATGAAAGATCACAGTACCTGAACTCTTGCAATCTTCTATCTTTTTGAGTGGACTTAATCACTTTTCCAATAGTTGAACTAAGCACTTCCTTAATATTCCAACTTCTCGCTTCGTACACTGTTTACGTATACGTTTCACTATCGATTTACTTCGCTTCTCATCTATTCACTTCACATCCAATCTATTCTCACTTCACTAACTCCCAAACTCGCGAATACAGAATATATATATTAAACTTAATTTGCATAATCACACTTCCTGTCTTCGGAGAAAGTTGGTTGAAAAAATGATGGCCCAAAAGGAATTCCCAAGTGGTTAGTAGAAGAAACCGTATATATCCGTCACAACAGCCAAAAAGTCTTTAAAAATATTGTTACAATTTTCTACATATTATTTGCGTGAATTCTAATTTTTAGCATTAACAAATAAATATAAAAAGGAAAAAAGATCGAGATTTTTAAATGTAGATGAGACGAAATGAGAAAGACATTAATATTTTTACGACAAAAAAACAAAACAAAACCCGAAAGTATCAAAAATAATTAAGTTCAAATTCATTTCGCATTAAATGTATTCTTTATAGTTAATTTGTAATTAATTACTCAAGAAACATTTTGTTGTCTTTGTTGTACATATTATTTTATTTAACATTGAAAATTATTATCGTAAGTAAAATTCTTTTAGGATTATTTTATTGTTAGTGTGCCGCCAAATTTTGAAATTTTTAAAAGTGTACCGCAGCAAAAAAAAAAAAAGTTGAGAATCATTGTTTTAACTAATGCATAAGAAATTTTTGCGCAGCCAGATTCATTTTACTTACTTTGTTATTTAATTTTTTTTATGTGCATATAAATGGCGGTAGTACATCACAGATTTTTTCTCTTCCAGGCCTTCTTTACATGCATGAAATCGGAGGATGAACCATGCAAGAAACGGCACTGGCGATTCAACCACTCCTCGAGGTTCCGCAAGAAGCTTGTTCGAAGTTTGTGGTCAACACGAGGTTGTATCCTAGGGCTCACAAATAATGGAACACGAGTTTAAATAAATCACATCAATTGTTTATGTCTTACTCACTTTAAACGCTATTTAAAGAATATGGAACTTTGGAAACTTACGCATACATAGACTGTGAGAGAATCACTGTAGAATATTGTATACATGGAAAAAAGAAAATCTTAAAAATTAGTTTCGAATAAAAATAATTCTAAACGTCAGTTTTTTTTTCTTCACTCATTACATTCAGGGAAATAAAAGTTTAAAATTGAATATTGAAATTTCTTCTATTTTAATTTCTTTGAATAATGGTCACATATATATGGTGAACATTTTTATTCAAATTTGATGGATGCAGAGTAATAGATGCAAAAGTAACTTTATATCACGTCTTTTAAGATATCGGCAAATATCAAAAGCTTAAAGATTTTTACTTATTCATTGTTGTTATTTAAATCACAATAATCTTCAGTGACCAACAATTAATTGTCCACACAAATGTGAAGACTTTGATCTTCGACAGATGTAACGGGCTTCCGCTTCCTCTACAGATGTAACGTGCTTCCGCTTCCTCTACAGGGAGGGTCTTCAGTGGTGTCTGGACTCGAATCCGCGACACTCCAGCTACAACTTCTCTAATCACGTGGAATTTTCAGTAAAGAAAATCGCAACACATTCCTCGTCTCCAATGTTGCAGTTATAAAAACAAAAAGTACAGCAAAATTTTCTCCTCAGAACTTTGGCCAATCATGTTAGTTAAAAAAGAGAAGAGTTAAAAGAGAATTCTTATTATTATTTTCTAATTCGTGTTAAATTAAAATCATGTAAAAACAGAATGGAATATATCTATGAACTCAACATGAGAGAAATTTGAAAGTTCCACGGAGAAGGCTTAGGTAGCTATAAAAATAATAGGGAGAGGATTATTTTACAGGGTTTATATATGTTACCGGCAAGGTATAAAATCCAGCATTCTATAGAATGCCTAGGCATTGTATAGAATACCTAAAACTAACCGGCACTGCATGAAATGATTCATATTTCACACATTGCTTAGGCATTCTATAGAACGAGAATGCCTAATGCGAAACCGGCAAAGTATAAAATACATCTCCGATTCGTTTCGAATATTGCGTGGCAAGACATGAGACTTATAACGCATGTCTCAAGCTCAGAATTTGTCAGTTGCACATTGCGGTTTGTCTGGAAGTGTCAAATTACTCAATTTTACTTAAACTTGTTCAACTAAAAATTTGTTTTTTTCCTCTGCTGCGTGAAAATGGAGGATCAAGCTGTAGTGTTGGAGAAGGAATCATGGTCTATAGCAGGGATCGGCAACCTATGGAAAACGTGGCACGTGGTACAATTCTCAGTGGCACTTTAAACTAAACGAATTTGTCAATTTTTGAATTGTTTCAAAAATGCCCTACTTGGTGGTTCTCTGAATCCTATTGGGAGATTGGTTTAACACGCCACAGATAAAAGGTTACCGACCCCAGGTCTACAGACATGAAACAATTTTTCGACAACGAGCTGCCCAAAATTCGAATTAATGCTGCAAAAAAAGTTTTTTTCTTAACTGAAATTACTTACTAGAAGTTAATAACTGATATACAAAATAACCACTAAGAAGGAACCCAGGGCCTATTGGTTGCTGAATAGCTATGATATGATGTTAGGGAAAAATAAAAGTAAACTCATTTAACCTGTTAAAGAAGGCGTCATTACCAGACAGCAGTGGTCCCCAGCCCCCGGTCCTTGGATTAAATGCTATCGGGCCACTCAAAGTATTTCCACTTTATTTACTGGGGTGTATTTCTCTCTTGTTTGTGAGACTTTCCATGAAAATCACTTTATATTCATTTTTTTCGTGCAACTGAATTTTATTCTGAAGGCATGTTTAAATACAATTAAATTATTAAATATGAATAATCAAATCCCACCCTCAATGGGCCACGGTAAAATTACCAAACGTTGAATGGTCTGTAAGATAAAAAGGTTGGAAAGCGCTGCTCTACAGTATTACGTCACAGATTTTGAGGACGTGATAGAATTCTAAAAGAACTTTCAACCAAATACAAAAATACTACATGTTATGATACTGAACTGTTCATCCACCTTTGTGAACCTTGCCAGCAAAAATAGAAAATTATTTTAATAAAAGATATTGTTGTGAAACTTGTGATTTTTTTCTGAATGCCAATATATTGGAACTTGTAATGAGTGGGAAATAGAATGGTTTATATCAACATGGAACTACTGAAGGAATTTTAAAACAAGTATATCCGAAATCTCAATTTATACTTTCTGCCATAAGAACTTGCTTAGAATTAAAGATATTCCTAACCATGAAATTCCTCTCCTGTCAGTTGCAATTGCTCAGCTCTAATGGAGGCGTCCAAGGATTAGTCAAATGTATGTGTACAACAAAGTACCAACTAAGAATTGTCATTGCGTGAAAAATGCAATGAAATATAATTCAAATTATCATTCAAGCCTACAATGTTGAAACAAATAGTTTAATCTTAATATCTGTTTTTTTATATGAAAATTTTGTTTTCCTTAATAAGAAAGACATAAATTTTGTTTGGTACAGCTTTAATTTTCCTTTACGTATTTTGAATAATTTTTTTTTTAATGGCACTCTCACTATTTTGTCAGAATAACCATTTGTGTTTTTAGGTATGTACGACATTGATATAATAGTCTCATCATGATCTCATTTCATACTTTGCCTAAATAGCTTTTTTCATTCTATAGAATGCCTAGGCATTCTTCTGCAATGCCTAGGCAAAGTATGTAATAAATCTCATGTTTCATACTTTGCCTAAAAACGTCCGGCATTCTTCTTAATGCCGGCATTTCATACTTTGTCGGTAACAAATATAATATATATGTGTATCTATTACTATACAGTTTTTTAAATTTTATTTTGTTATTTTCCTTAAAGAACTTAAACAAAAAATATATTGGTAAAATTATTGTAAAATGTTCAGAATAGAATTAACCTGTGAAATTAAGAATCCACAGGTTAACAGCTTAATAAAATTAACTGTTCTCAAATAACAGCTAAAATAAGACCATGAGGATATTTTATAACACGTTTTTATAAGTTTCACTTATATGTAACGGAATCTTAGAACTCGATTTTTACTCACTTTAAAAGATTGGATTAACTCGAAATTTTGCACACTTGTCAAGGACCGATCACAATACAATAATTTCATAATTTTGTTCCATTGTCTTTATCAGGATCGCCAGGAATAACGACAATCAGATTTGGTGACAATTCCATATACCATTTCCAGATTTGGCGACTAGAAGAATAAGGTGTAACCCTAAAAGCGAGTATTTTTAATTTGAAGATAATTATATGCAAGTGTAAAATACATTTGTGGTACAAAAAAAAAGTGTTCCTTGTATGAGAAAGTGGAGGGCGAGTGTGTGTTAGCAATTTCTAACCATAATATAAACATTTTTCTGAAAATGAAAATAAAAAAGTGGTTTGTGCATGTGAAAAAATAATTTATGTTTTGACTGCTAAATATTTTTTATTTTTATAAAGCAATACGTTTAGAAGTGATGATACGAATTAAAATTATAGCAATACGTTTAAAAGAGGATAATACGATTGACATTTAATATTATCATGTTTTTATTAACTCGCTTTTTTGAATGTCTGTACGGGTGGAATTTTGTAATTCATTTTAAACTGACTTCCCGATGAGCTAGAGACTTATCATTTGGAACATAGTAGCTCAGAAGTGAATGACAATGCATGAAAATGTGAAAAAAGAGAAAAACGAAAAGGAGGAATTTTATACTTTTTAGTCAGTTATTAAAACATGGTACATTAAATTTTTCTACTTAACACACTTTTAATTGTTTGACCTGTTCTGTAGAGACGGAATCCAATATAACGATACGGGACTCATCTGAGGCCCCGTAAACGGAGAGAATAAATACTCTTCAGACCCGTTAATTAATAACCATTGAAGAGCAAGATTAATCCAGCAGCCACGTAATTCTGGATCCAAATATCAAACTCAAGGATAAATTCAACAATGAATAAATGATAGTTTAAAAATCTAAAAAACACGCGCTTTTATTGTTGAGCGAACTAAAAAATGAAAATAAATTACAGTTTAAAAAAAAACTAAAAAACACGCTTTTGTACTGAATCGAACTGGAAAAAAAATTCTTAATATAAGAATAAAATGATGAACGAGAAAATTAATGTCATTGTGTTATAAGCGTGGGGTGCTCTGTACTACATTTTTACACTAACTCAGCATTTCGGAATGGAAGTTAAAAACTATAACAATTGATATATTTATAGAACACCCCACATTTTCACCCCAATGACATTAATTTTCTCGTTCATCATTTTATTCTTATATTAAGAATTATTTCTTTACTTTTTAGTTCGATTCAGTATAAAAGCGTGTTTTTTTTAGTCTTTTATAAACTATAATTTTTTTCCCTTCAGGCTTAGTTTTGAGGAACTAATGAGTGGTACTCTCGTCTGTATATACGTCAATTATATATCTTTCTTCCGCTGCAACATTTTATCGCTGTTACTTCGGACATTTCCGCTTTGTGGTTCTTTTATTTAATTAAGTTGTTACATTACTGTGTTGTTTACCGAAATGGGAACTTATCGTAGATTTCATAAAAATATTACTGTTTGATTAGCTTAAGGAAAACTAAAAATTTCAATCAATTTGATAATCATTCGCTTTTCTGATCATTTGAAAAACCATGAATAATTTTCAAAAATATTAAATACTAATAATATATTGATTTCTTTGATATTTTCAGCTAGCATTAAACTATACATATGTTATTTTGTACATTACCTTGTCAGGATGTTCTAACATTACTTTTTATTTTTTAAAATTATAGATCAGATTTATTTATCTATTTAATTACCGTATTTATTCGAATATAAGCCGCACCCCAAATTCTCAACAAGTTTTTGTGAAAATGAAAAATAGTGTAAAATGTGTGGTTTATTGAGATATTCAGCTTTATGAAATTAAAATGAATTATAAATGAGAACAATAAGAAGTGAATAATTAGCTATTTTACTAGGAAAAAATCTTTTAAATACATACATGAATCTTGTTACGACCCGCATGTGCAGAGGGCGCTAGTAGTCCTCTTTCTTTACATTTTTCTCAGTATGCATGTAACCAACCCAAGGAGCGGACGTACCAACCGTCGCTCAATAAACCATCATTATTTAAAGTATACAGTACGCGCTCTCTTTGCTTGAGTAGATAAGTTACACATAACTCAAAGTCTGCTCATAGCCAGTTCAATACATTTATAGTACTACCACACCTTTTGTGGTCATAGGAATAACTATCGCACCCCACCCAGCATAGCCAGTTCAATACATTTATAGTACTACCACACCTTTTGTGGTCATAGGAATAGCTATCGCACCCCACCCAGCATAGCCAGTTCAATACATTTTTTGTGTGTGCCAACACAAACTGGGTGGGGTGCGATAGCTATTCCTATGACCACAAAAGGTGTGGTAGTACTATAAATGTATTGAACTGGCTATGAGCAGACTTTGAGTTATGTGTAACTTATCTACTCAAGCAAAGAGAGCGCGTACTGTATACTTTAAATAATGATGGTTTATTGAGCGACGGCTGGTACGTCCGCTCCTTGGGTTGGTTACATGCATACTGAGAAAAATGTAAACAAAGAGGATTACTAGCGCCCTCTGCACATGCGGGTCGTAACAGAGTCCCCGCCATTGAAATGAAATTTCAATACAAATACATAATGCAATTTACGATACTAAAACATAAGCTACACAATATTTACAAAGCAAAAATACATGCACAATGATTAAATGTAAATACACAATATTTACAACACTTAAATGCAAAAACAATACATTTGATGATACTTAAAATACGATTAAAGTTAATTTATACATGTATGATAATTACAAACAAAATTCATACAGGTAATATACAAAGATTTCTAACACGGTTCTTTTTAATATGTTTCCATTTGGCACACGCAAGTTCACAACGCGGACCTTACCATCGGTGCCAGGAAATACTTCGGTTAATCGACCAGTACTCCATTTCGAACTGGGAAGATTTTCATCTTTGATTAAAACTAAGGTTCCTACAGAAACATTATTCTTGTTAAAGTTCCACTTGTGACGTTCTTGTAAATTATTTAAATAATCGCGTTTCCAAAGCTTATATATGTGTTGGGTAATTTTTTACTTTTCCCCCCATCTCGACAACCGATTCTCCTTTATATCAGTTATTTGCGGTTCAACTATGGAAGTTAGGGGTCTACCTACTAAGAATAGTCCAGGGGTCAGTGTTTCGAAATCATCGAAATTTGATGTCAAAGGAGTGAGTGGTCGGGAATTTAGCACTGCTTCAATTTCACAAAGTATTGTGATGAATTCTTCGAGAGTTAAATGTGCGTTCCCTACAACTCTTTGTAAGTGGAATTTAAATGACTTTACTCCTACTTCCCATAGTCCTCCATGGTTTGGGGATCTTGGTGGGATAAAATTCCACTCTATGAATTCATTAATAAAAAATTCTGCTAATGTTTGATCAGGTAGTTTAATCATTTTGAACAATTTTTTAATTTCGGCATTTGCGCCAACAAACGTTTTAGCGTTGTCGGAGGTGATTTTTGCGCACTTTCCTCTTCTACCAAAAAACCGTTTTAAACTTGCTATGAATGCTTGGGATGTGAGGTCTGTCACAAAATCTAAATGAATTGCTTTTGTACATAAACATACATATATTGCTACATAAATTTTATTTAGTGCACCTTTTCTTTGATTTTTAAATTTAATAAAGAATGGACCTGCAAAATCAATGCCCGTAATATTAAAGGGATAATTCGGAAATACTAAGGTACTCTCGGTAGGTTGGCCATAATTTGACTCATTGTGATGGGCTTATTTTTGAAGCAAATCACACATTCATGAATAATTCTACGACAGTTATTTCTGCCATTGAGGGGCCAGAATTTTTGACGAACAAGATACGAGAGTGAGTGGGGTCCTGCATGCAAATATTTTTTATGATAATAGCTCAATATGATATCAGTTAAAATATTTCTACTAGGTAAAATCATGGGGAATTTAGCCTTCTCGTTCAAATTTGAATTTGCAAGTCTGCCTCCTACTCTAATAATGTTACTCTCATCAAGAAAAACATTAAGGGGGGTTAATTTGCTTCTAATAGGAATAGGCTCGCCTGCCAACAATTTACGCAATCCTTTCATGCAATGAGTGGATCAGCCAGTTTTCAGCATGACTTACCTCTTGGGAAGTAAGGGGTCCCTTTATCTTTGCAGTTCTGGTTCTACACAGTTATGTATGAACCTGTAAAGAAAACTTACAACACGAATTTATTTTATATAATTATTTGAAATATGAACTATGTTTTCAAAGAAATTGTTTTGAGTCACTGTCAATGTCAAGGAAATGTCCTTTTTTGGATTTGAGTTCTTTTTCATTTCTATTAAATACAACCTTTCTGGGATAGTTTCATTTATTCCTTTGGTCAGAAAGTCGGTTTCACGTAGAAATGAGGATCCATTCCACCACTTGGAGTTGGTTGAAAGAGCGTCTACACTAATTCCTCTGGTAAGGAGATCTGCTGGGTTGTCCTTGCATGAACAGTGGAACCACGAGTTAGGATCGGTGAGGGCTTGAATTTCGCGAACCCTGTTCGCCCCAAAGGGTTTCCATCTATGGCTTGGGCCTTTGATCCAGTATAAGGTGATCTGAGAGTCCGTCCACAGAAAGGCTTTGGTTGAACATTTTTGATCAATGATTTTCTTTACTTCCTTCGCTAAGCGTGCAGCAAGTAAAGCACCCATCAGTTCCAATCTGGGCAGGGATAACTTTTTCAGAGGTGCGATACGGCTCTTGGATGTCACGAGATTAATGCTGATTCTGTCTTTGTACACGACTAATGATTTGAATTTCGGAGAATATTCTTTCTTTTTTTCCAGTGAATAATTTCTTTGCACGTTTTCTAAGGCTTGACTTCTTTTAATAAGAAAGTCTAAAAATTTATCCCATCTAGGCAAATCATTGGAATGTAATTCCATTTCATATTGTTTACGCGATTCATCATCTAGACGTTGAGTTATAACAAAAATTTACATTGATTCACACAAGGTGTTATGTTCTAATTCTAATTGTTTTAAGGCTCTAAGTTGACTTTGAATGGAATCGATTAAATTTCTCAGGTGAAAAGCAGATTCAAATTTTATTTTGTTAGGATTTAAAAGTTCACCAATATGGCTATTTACGATAAATCTTTTATTTTCGTATCTGCCTTTTAAGGCTTCGAATAAAGATGAGTACGAATCGTTTACTGTTTGTAATTGTTTTGCATGACCTTTGAGGCCAGATTGTAAATAATATAGTTTTTCAGAGTCTGATAAACTAGTGTTCTCATGAATTAATGATACGAATTGGGATTTAAATTGCAACCAATCAATGTACTGTTCCGAAAATTCTGGTAAATTAATGGATGGCAGTTTCACATTGCAATTTGTAGGATTACTTTTAACAGATAATTCAGAGGTATTCACATTAGAAGGTTCAAGTAAGGTATTGAGACTCACCTTTAAATTATCTGCGTCTTCTTCCATTTTGTCCAAACTGCTTTCGAAATTTGGAAGCTCCTCATCCGAAAGAACACTGTAGCTTTCGTCCCGTAAGACGTCAATTTTTCCTTTAATCTCGGAAAGCGATGCGAGCTTGTTTTTTAGTCCAGCTTGACTCAACGGTGAATCCACATTTTCCAAACAGTTTTTAATTCGCGTAATTTGACCAAGAAGACGTGATTTACGCCTGATCAACACGGTGAGCTCTGAGAGTTTTCTTGGAGCCATTTTAAATTTTGGTTCGGGCTCGGGTGACCACACAAACTGGGTGGGGTGCGATAGCTATACCTATGACCACAAAAGGTGTGATAGTACTATAAATGTATTGAACTGGCTATGAGCAGACTTCGAGTTATGTGTAACTTATCTACCCAAGCAAAGAGAGCGCGGACTCTATACTTTAAACAATGATGGTTTATTGAGCGACGGTTGGTACGTCCGCTCCTTGGGTTGGTTACATGCATACTGAGAAAAATGTAAACAAAGAGGACTACTAGCGCCCTCTGCACATGCGGGTCGTAACAAATCTGAATTGCTCTAATTACTCCACCCAACGAATTCCCCCCCCTTCTAAGCCGCACCCGATTTTCAGTAGCATAACATGGGGGGAGGGGAATGTGGCTTAGATTCGAGTAAATACGGTATATCTGTGTGATTTAATTTTTACGCGTAGAAGAAATTTGGCGTTTCTTCATTGTGTATAAATTAGAAATGAAATGAAAATCATTTTAAAGCACAATATTAGAATTCATTGGTAGATTATCAGTAGGTAAGAAAAGCCGGTTCTGCGGTAAAGGCGCAGGCACAGGCGCAGGCGCAGGCGCAGGCACAGGCGCAGGCACAGGCGCTAGTAGGTAAGAAAAGCCGGTTCTGCGGAAAGCGCAGGCACAGGCGCAGGCACAGGCGAAGGCACAG
>BMAO01027100.1:0-60412 GCA_019973975.1 Trichonephila clavata
TATATGCATAACTATATAACATATATGCATAACATATGCATATATATATATATATATATGCAGGTAACATATATATATATATGTTACCTGCAAAGTATGAAATGCCGGCATCCTATAGAAAGCCTGACAAAAAGCTCTGCATACCTGGCATGAAAGTATGAAATATGAGATTCATTACATACTATGCCTAGGCATAGTATTGAATGCCTATGCATTCTATAGAGTGACCAAAACAATTTAGAAAAAGAATGAAAAAAGCTAATAATAAGGCTAATATATCAATGAAGTACATTCCTAAAATGCAAATGTTATTCTGACAATATAATGAGAGTGACATTAAAAAAAATATTCAAAATACGTAAAGGAAAATAAAAGTTCTACGAAATAAAATTTATGTTAGGGTAAACAAAATTTTTACATAAAAAATATGAAATTAAAATTTACCTACTTGTTGTAACATGGTAGATTTAATGACATTTTGAATTACATTTCATTGCATTTTTCAAGCAAAGACAATTTTTATATTGGTACTTTATTTTACACATACATTTAACGAATTCTTGGACGCTTCCATTGGAATGAGCAATTACAACTGACAGAAGAGGAATTTCGTGGTCAAGAATATCTTTAATTCTAAGTAAGTTCTTAAGGCACAAAGTAAAAAATTTCATTTCGCATATACTTATTTTAAAATTCCTTCAGAAGTTCGAAGTCAATAGAAACCGCATTTTCCCCACTCATTACACTCCCAACTACATTGGTGTTAGGAAAAAATCCCAGGTTTCACAACAATACCTTTTTTAAAAATAATTTTTTTTTCTGGCAAGATTCACAAAGGCGGATGTGCAGTTCTATATCATAGCGTGTAACATTTTCGCATTTGGTTGAAAGTTTTTTTCAGAATTCTATCATGTCCTCAAGTGAGTAAGTAAATATTTATGTCGCACTGTTCAGCTACTCACGTGCCTCGTAATTTTTAACCATGCTCAAGTGACGAGGACAACACCTGAGCTAGCACCCCCTCTCCTAGCTACTACACCAACGGGAGGATGCTTGAATTCTCGACATATTTAACGTACATCGCTTCCCTACCCGGTGGGTCTTCAGTGGTACTAGGATCGAATTATCACGTTCTCAAAATCCATGACGTAATACTGTATAGCAGTATTTCTCAACATTTATATCTTCCTGACCGGTCAACGTTTGATAATCAACCTAAACGGCCCACTGACGAGGAAACGTTGATTATTTATATGTTAAATAGTTTTGATTTAATAATTTAATAATTTAATTGTATTTAAACATTCCTTTAGAATAAATTTCAGTTGCACCAATATAAACTGATTTTACAAGACATATAAAGTGATTTCTCTAGGGAAGAGAAATACATAAGAGAGAAATACATCCCAGGAAATGAAATAGAATAATTTTAATGCTCCTTGAGCGTCCCTGTACCAATTGATCCACGGACGGGGGACCGTGCTGTATGGTACTGACGCCTACTTTAACGGGTTAAATGTGAGTGTACTTTTATTTTCTACAAACATGACATTAGAGCAACTAACAACCAATAGTCCCTCGTTTCCTTCTTAGTAGGATTTTCGGCATTTTGTACATCAGTTATTAACTTCTAGTAAATAATTTCAGTTCAGAAAAAAAAATATTTTTTTTCAGCATCAACATTAATTTTGCCCAGCTTGTCGTCGAATGGTTGTTTCATGCCTTTAGATCCGAGGTCAGCAACTTTGTAGCTGTGGCGTGTCAAACCTATTCACCAATAGGATTCAGCGTATCACACAGAGGGAGATTTTTGAAACAATTTTAAAAATGACAAATTTGTTGATTAATACAAAGTGCTTCTGAGAATTATACCGCGCACCACAAGTGGCACGTTTGCCATAGGTTGCCGATCCCTGCTATAGACCATGACTCCTTCTTCTACACCACAGCTTACTCCTTCCTTTTTACGCAGCACAGGACAAAAACAATTTTTTGTTGAGATAGTGTAAGTAAAATTGAGTATTTTGTGTGGCACTGTGACGAACAAGTCGCAATGTTCAACTGACAAGTTCTGAGCCTGAGGCATGTGTTAAAAGCCATCTTGCCACGCAATATTCGAAATGAATCGGAGATGTATTTTATACTTTGCCGATTTCTCATTAGGTATTCTATAGAACGCCTAGGTAAAGCGTGAAATATGAATCATTTCACACATTGCCTGCTAGTTTCAGGCATTCTATAGAATGCCGGACTTCATTCTTTGCCGGTAACATGTATATATATATATATATGAAGGGTGTGGTGGGTGTAAATTAGAAATGCAAATTTAAATAGCATTTAATGTGACTTTAAAGTTATTTCCTATAATCAGCAGGAATTTTTAAGAAAAATATTTTAAAGAGCTTTCATTTTAATAAACTACCGGGGCAAACATTACTTTTTTACAGTAAGAAACTAATGATTTAAAAATAATACGCTTTACTGAAAGTAAAATTTTATAATATTTTTGTACCATAATTTGGAATAATTCTATAATAGATATATTTATATAGTAACTTAGAATAATATTAATGATTACATATATCCAAAGAGAAAGATAATTAATTTGACAGAGTAATAGGTAGGCATGTTCGAAAATGTTTTCAACTCAAAGTTCTACGACGATTTTTTTTAATAAGTCTTTTAGAAGAAAACTGATAGGACTGTTGAGAATAAAAGTGAGACATTTCTTTCTCTCAATATTTTTAGTATAGTGAGAGCATTCTTTAGAAAACTTACAGAAATAAAATGTAAAATATGACAGAAAACAACACGAGACAGGAACTAAAAAAGTTTGGAAATCGATGCCATTTTTCTTACAGCCGGAAACCACGAAAAAATTTCACACCACATTTTTTTAAAAACGCACCAGCCAATCATGGAGAAATATTTTATTCTGTATCTCTCTATCGCAATCTTTTCTATCAATAAGCAATATTTTATTGTCAATGCCATTATTGTGCGCTGAAGTATGTAAACATTCTTTAAAAGTTTTTGACCCATTTTATATTCTTACTCTGAAACACGGACAGCTCATTTTATCATAGAAGAGGTTTTCCTTGATTTATTTTATTCCTAGAGAGAGATTTTTAATGGAAGACGTCTTAATTATGTATAAATATATTGAAATGAAAACAATGTATATTACATTTTTATCACTTTGGAATAGTTTTTAATTATTTTTAAGGCTATGAAACTGATTGTTCAAGACATACACTTGTTATTTTTAAAATAATTAAATTATTTTGAACATTTTTGTATATATATATATATATATATATATATATATATATTTACCTTTATTAAAAATTTTACTACAGGGGTAAAAAGAAAATTATTATTATACATGCGATACATTACCATGTATAGGAATTACTCGAATTAATATTATAAATAAAGATTAATTTATTGGCAATTAATTAATTCCGATTTGATAAAAGGGCTATCTTCCTATTTTTAGAGGCCCAGAACAGGATATTTCAGTTAAAAATAACAATTTTTAATTAATTATTGCTTCAAAATTCAAAATCTCTTGCGGATGCATCCTTTAGTAAAGTTTTTTTTTACTTGAGTTTTAATGTACACGTTTGTCAAATAAGTTACAAGACTCGTTCAAGAGCGCAGGTTGTAATGGCACAATAATTGTAAATGCGCATGAGTCACAATGCCCATGGTCTGCTGAAACATTGCCAACAAGTTATGCGCATTTAGTTAGTTAGCTGAAATTAGACGAGCGTCATTGCAGAAGTGAATTATTTTTCATATTGTTTTTTTAAATGGAGAAAAGAGCTGTGATTAAATTTAAAGCGAAACTTGGTAAAAGTGCTTTGAAAACATGCCAGTACGTGAAACAAGTTTAAGGTGACTGTTGCTTAAGTAGATCAAATGCTTTTGAGTTATACAAACGTTTTTCGGATGGAAGAGGTACGGTGGAAGAGAATCAACGTAGTGGGTGACCTTTTTCGTCTAGAACAATTGGAGTTAATTAGAAGGTATGGAATTTCGTGGCAAACGATAGCTGTGCTTCACTGAAAAAAAAATTGAAGACTCTTTAAGAACCAACACAAAAAATGATTGTGAACATTATCATTGAAATGAATCTCAGCATTCATTTTAAACTGGACAAGTAATCCACGTTTAAAGCAAGACAGCTCACTTAATTACATGCAAAATTGGTTGTATTAGGTGCGTTGTTCTCTCCAAATCAGTGAACACCCTAAATAGCTTTTTAGTATAAACATTTCCTGTCTTGCCCAGGAAACGTTTTCCTTGTCGAATAAATTTAAATATTTCTGTGATGTCTTCGGAGAACACATATAACTGGACATTTTGCATAGAGACTCGCATTGTTAAGGAGTATTTACCCCTTTTTAGCTAATATTTATTTCCTGATACGACAAATGGATCTGCCATGAGCTGAGACATCCAAATGATTCTCATTCAGCTGAAAAGAGCTAGAAAACAACTTCCCGCCTAAATGCTGTAACTTGAGATTGGCCTGGAACATATCTTTTAGATTCATGTCTTGAATTCCAATTGACCTTACAGTCACTGGATCACACCTGGAGCACACTGGAGAGGCTCTAGCAGCATCAGCTTGTAACAAGTACTTTTCCATTCATCCCAAAAACTTCTAAATCAAAAGAGTAAATAAATTCTGAAAGACATTTCTAGACTACACTGGATATTGTCAACAGAATTACTAGCAATTATTGATGATCAACAATCATATACATAATGTATACACACAAGTAACTACACAAGTTTCATTTTGAACATTTTCTCCAATTTCTACTTAAATATGCCCATTTATTCATTAAAAGTTAAGACTATTGCCTTTTTCATATACGTTTTCTTAAAGTACATGGATATCATTAAAACAAGCAATGAAATTTAATATTGCTGACACTTTTTTTAATGGAGAACACACACACTTCAAAAAATGCGTTGTATCTTAACTATGGGAGGCCAGTGTATTTACATCATGTTTTACTAATAGGACATAATTAGACAAAAGGATCAATAAAATTTCGGATTGTTTATTTTAAAGCAAATTCTTCAGTAATCTCCAAAGAGTGAAAACATTTTCAAGACATACAGAGTGGTCTCGAATTCATGGTACAAACTTTAAGGGTAAATACAGGACATTGTAACAATCATTTATTATATAAGAACGTATGACCGCAAGGAAGCACAAACAAGGGAAATAAAACAAAAGATAAATAAAGTTATCATTTTGTTTTGTTGTCAGTAGGGGGTAGTAGATGTATATCAACATGGTGCATTTCAGTAGGGAAAGTGGCATTCGCAAATGCGCTGGCATCTACGATGGTAGACTTTTCGTGTACCGAAAATGCAGACATGCATTACATGTACCGTAGTGCTAATGGTAATGACAGATCTGCGCTACGAATGCACCACACGCAATTTGCTGATCGAGGAATGCCGGATTACAGAATTTTTAAGCGGTTACATCGTTAAATTCGTGAAATACGTTGATTCCACGTTACCATATACGATCGAAAGTCCAAGTCTGGAAGAAAGCCTCTCCAACGTCATGGCTGAAGGACCAGAGTCAAGTACAAGAGCTGTTGCTCATCACATAAGTCAGACCGTTTGTAGAGTGTTAAGCGAAAATCGCTTACAACTGTTTTCTTTTCAGAAAATAAAAGCTTTGAGCCTGGCAGACTATCTTCTTCGACAGCCAATAGGTGTTGCAGCAATGTGTGCTGCAGCTGGACTTCATAGCTCATGTGCTGAACAGTTATGAACAATTATTGTAAACATTACACTTGTCAACGACGCTTTCAATAAACATTATGCCTTTCCTTTCGTCTCTTAATTTTGTGTTTACGCCTCACCATTACACTTGCACGCATACATTCCAATACAATAAATGATTGTTAGAATGTCCTGTATCTACCTTTAAAATTTATACCATGAATTCGGGATCACCCTTTACCAGGTGTATGCAAATGAAATGAGACGATTGTTTTAAAAGGAAACACAATAAATTTGCGAAAACTGTTAATATTTCTTTATTCGAAATAATATCCATCGCTAGCTACACATTTCCCCATCTTTCGGGCAATTTGTGAATACCACACCAAAAAAATGATCGGTCTTTTGAGGCCGGCCAATCATCAAGCCAATATTTGACATTTTCGTAAGAAGTGAAGTGCTGGTCAGCCAATGCGTGTCCCAATGATGCAAATAGTTGGTAACCAGAGGGAGCCAAGTCTGGCGAATAAGCCGCATGTGCTAAGGGCTCCCAACCGAGCGCCTTAACGTTGTCCTTGGTCGGTTTAGCACGGTGGCTAGGTGCGTTGTCATCAAGAAAAATCAATTTGTGCTGCCGTTTCTTGTATTGATCGCGTTTTTCGAGTATAGCATCGTTCAAATTAAGTAATTGTTGCTTGTAGCGATCAGTATTAACGGTTTCGCCCGGGTTTGAGATGCTCATAATAGATTAGTCCCTCCTGATCCCAGAAAATACACAGCATTGTTTTGCGGCCGAAGCAATTCGGCCTTGCGGTCGATTTGGACGGCTGTCCGGGGTCAACATATGATCGATTACGCTTGGGAATCTCAAAATAAATCCATTTTTCATTGCCAGTCACAATACGAGGAGATATGACTTGCGTTTGTAGCAGGCAAGTAACATTTCGCCCACGATTTTACGATTTTCCTGTTGACGGTCCGTTAGCTCGTGTGGTACCCATCTACCGACCTTTATTATCTTGCTCATTGCTTTGAGACGACTGGAAACAGTGCTCTGGTCAACATTCAATTGTTCTGCAAGATATTCTTGCGTTTGGCCATCATCTTCATCGAGTAATGCCTGCAATTCAGTACCTTCAAATTTTTTTGCTGGTCAGCCACGCTCCTCATTTCTCACATCGAAATCACCATTTTGAAACTTTTCAAACCACCTGTAGCACTGCGCACGGCTCAGAGCATTGCCATTTGATGCGATTCGGCAGCATTTTTCTTCAGAGATGGTAACAAAAAATTAATGCTGTCCGCAAATCGTGGTCGAAAGGCATAAAATTCGACATTTTCAACACAGTTAAAAAAAGTACAATGCACGCTGAAACTCGTCCAAATGTAAACTAAACACGAGTATCAAAGGTCAAACTATAAAAAAATCACGTGTCACGGTTTCGTATTGTTTGCATATATGCGTGGCGATATCTGTTAGCAATCGTCTCATTTGATATGCATACACCTGGTATTATCAAAAACTATCACTGGATATAAGACAGTTGTCTATAAAAATACTGTTCAAAATTTTATTAGGAAATAATTAGTTTTCAAATCCAAAACAATATAATTTGTTATCGAATAATATTGTGAATAAAGCTGAATGATACATTATTTAGAAAGAGAAATAAAAATATTTTATAACGTTATGATGCCTAGAAACAAAAACATTGTTATTTTTATTACTTAATACATGATTTAAAACAAAATTCATTTTCAAAACAAGACTACATTTTTCATTCTTCAAATTATGAAAGCTTAAAAAGTTTTTAAAATTGTTTTGAAAATAATAACTTCTAAGCAAGTATATATAATTTCTTTTTTAACAATCAAAACAAAATTTATGCTCGAACTTCATCAAAATATTCATAAACCTCTACTTTTTATTTTTCTTGCAACATCTGCTACTTTTGAACCCTACTTCATAATTATACGTTGATTTTCTTATGTTGCTTATTTCCATGTATAATACTTGCATGACATGAATATTTTCTACATAAGATAGAAACTAACGAAGAATTTATACAAACTTTCCCTTGAAGAAAATTTTTAAATTCAAGAAAAAGATGAATAACTCATCTAATTTACATATGATAAGCATAACTAACTCTTAAAAAACTCGTCTAGTATTTTTCTCTTCTAATGAAACAAAAAAGATTATTTAGGTTTATGAAAATGCAGTGTCTCTTGAGCTTACTTTGTAATAATCATTGGACATTTTGAAACCTTTTTTTGATGTGGTTCAATGTTGAATGATAAAAATATTAGAATCATTAAAAGTTTTAGGGATTTTCTCACTACTAATTTTATTGGGTTCTACAATACATATAAAAACTATTTAAATCTTTTAATTATATAAAATTAACCCCCCCCCCGCCAAAAGAATAATAACAAGAAAAATTATTAAGTATTTCTACATACCAGATTATAAAAATCAGCAAACTTCAATGAGCATAATGTTGTATTTTTTCAAGTGCTTACGATAAATACTTCAGGATACAATAATACGATTAAATTTGCTTACAAACGCTTTATATTTCCCTAATAACTTGTTTCTAAACACTTAAATGATAAGGAGTTAATTTAAAGTGTCGGTGATAACTTCTTCAACACTATTGAAAACATCAAAAAGATTTCAAAAAATCTCAACATACAAAAAAAAATTAAATTTTCATGCATAAATACACATTTTATTTCAACATTTACCAACCAGTACTAACAATAAAAGTGTTCTTGAATACAATTATTGATTTAGATAAGCCGTCTGACGAAGAAATATCAGATTTCAAGATCTATTTCCCTAGAAACGCATCATATCGATTAGAGAGTTGTTTCTTTCTTTTTTGTTGTAACGATGTGTTTTCGCTCGATCTCGTCCAAAAGAAACAAAAGTAAATTTTTTCAGTAAAAATTTCGCTATGGCTGGAAAACTTTGACTGCACAATCTCAGTTCGTCATCACATATACAGTGCCATTGAGAATTAAGCTAAATAACGTTCAATGATCGTACGAGGAAAACTCTGAAATTTTTGAGATATGCGCAGACTAGAAGTTACAAAACAAAATTAATGGTTTAATTTAAAAATACAAAGTATTTTAAAACAACAGACGATTTTTTACTGATTTACTTCAAGCTGCTTAACGTAGAATAAATTTTAGATAAAATGGAGTTGACATGAAAACATTATCGTGCTATGATTTTCAATGATTTTAAACCTGGATTAAATCACGAGGAATGCGCTCATTGGCTGCAATTAGCATTTGATGATGAATCTCCATGTCGTGCTACTGTATTCAGATGGTTTACAGAATTTTGCTGAGAGCAAACAATTCTCTTCAGGATGAAGAACACACAGGAAGGCCGCGGTCAACAATAATCCCGGATAACGTGTCTTCCCTACGAAAAATGTCAATGGATGATAATCACTGTACCAACCAAATGATATAGAAGGAACTTAAAATTGGATCCGTCACCATATACAAAATTATTCATTAAGAATTACATATGAAAAAGCAGTTTCCCGTTGGGGTTAACATAATCTAACTGATCACCAAAAAGAGGAGCGTGTCAGAATCAGTAAAACAATCTTTAAATTGCCAAATGATGGTAGCCACCGCATCATTCCTAAAATTGTAACGTTGATGAAATGTGCATGCTGTTTTTTGATATTCCAACAAGAAATCAAAGTATGGGTCTTTGATTCCAACAATGGTGAAATGACAACGAGCAAGGAAAAAAGTATAAAATATGCCGTTTTCTTCAGAAGTACGAGATAGGTCAAAGTCATCAATTTGGAAGGACAGAAGACAGTTCCATGAAACTAGTACACCACTAAATGTATACCAGAAATTCTACAAGAAGTTAATGTTTGGGGAATAATGCTTCGCCATGACAATGCATTTTCCATACGCCGGATTAACAGCTTAGGTTCTTAAGCAAAAACAAATTAAAGCGATTGAGCATCACCTTATTCTCCGGACTTGTGTGACTTAAAGTTACTTTTTAATCTAAAAAAAATTACGTGGGCGTCATTTTCATTCAGAAGAAGAGATTGATATGTCCTATAGAAGCATTTTTTTCATCAATTCCAATAAATCAATGGTTTGAGGCATTTAATCTTTGGAAAATTCTTCTACAAAAGTGCATTGATGCTGGATGATACTACTTTGAAGAAGAAAATTTCCTAAAATTTCGTAAGAATAACTTTACGAACATAAGAGTACCTCAAAAATTTCAGAGTGACTCTCGTATTGATATAAAATTGTATTCTGATTTTATTATAGAAAAAAATGAAAACAATTAAACTGAATGGGGTTTTCAGAAATCGATTCTGTAGAAGGGTTATAAAGACGTTAAATACTATACACTTTTGATTAAGAAATTCAATTTCTGTCTTTTTTAAATCAAGAAGAAATGGCTACAAGGATATTTTTCAATGCAACCAAAAGCTTAAGGTTAAGAGTTACATATTAATAGGTTGAAACAGTGTACAGCATGTCTCCAAATTCGACTGACAAATTTAGAGAGGTGATAGTATTCAGCATGGGCATGACAAATCGCCATAGAACATTGGATCGCAAACTACTAGTCGGTTAAATAGTAGCCATTGATAGGACGATGGGCCAGATGAGGAGCGTGCTCAAATTAATACGGGGATTACATATACGCCCCAAATGCCTCAATGACGCGAAATAACTTGTTTTTTTACATTACGACCTCCTGTAGTTGCTGCGGGGAGTACCGACAATTGCACTCCAGAACTTGTGGTTCATACACGATGGTACAACAACACATTTTTCGAATGTAAGGCATAACCCCCTCCCTGGTCCCCGAATCTATATTCCTTGGATTTCTTCTTTTAGAGCCACATGAAATTGCTTTTGTAAAAGATGCCTGTGGCTATAGGGAAGGGTCTCACGTCAAAAATTCTTAACGTTTTAGCTGACATCAACGGCGCAACGGATTTTTTAAACTCTTTCTACAATCCTTCATCTGAAGGTGCCGGCTGTTTTATGACCTACGATGAAACTTCAAACAATTCCTGTAACAGCCACTTATCGCTGCTTTTCTGACGTCGAGCTGTGTGCATTGTTCGCATTGTAAACATACTTTACGCGTAATAAATGTATTATTTGCTTCTTATAGTCCCTTTTCATTCCTCTCGATATCACACAATTCATAACAGTTTTTGTGAATTACTCCGACTAAAAGTGGTCTGTGACCCCATGTTCTATGTTGATTTCTGGTTCCCATGCTGCTTACCATCACCCCTCTCAATCTGTCTGTTGAAATTTGGCAACACCCTGTCTAGTTATACAAGTTGCTGAAATGTTTAGCATAATGGCTGTGAGTAATGGCTAGTAAAATTATATTTATAAAATGAAGCAACTAGAAACAAAAACAAAATAAAATAATTTGACAATGAAAATTATAATTTGACAACACAGTTATTAATCTATAATCCAAGACGTTCTCAATTGAAAATAAAGCAAATGTGGGAACATACAATAAAAAATTTGAGTTTTGGAAAGCAACGATTTAAAATATGGAAGTTACTACATCATTATGCTATAATGTTGACCAAAATGTGTCAAGATTTTTTCAAAACATACGAATGATGAACGAAGTGTAATCAGCCTTAAAATATTTGGAATAATATTAACAAGAAAAGGATCTTCAGGTTTAAGAAATTGAACTATATAGAAATTTACATACGTTAAAATTTTTTTTACATTCTTTTTTTTCATTTAAATATACATTTTTTTCTTATAGTTTTTAGGTACACTAAAATATATATTACATATTAAGTATTTTAGATAATTTTAAAAAATTAGCAAAATTTTTGGTACTAGTAATCATAATTAATTAAGTTTTCTTAAGTCATGTATTATTTTAATACGTTAAAAAATCTAAAAATTTGTTTAGACTGTTTTTTTTTTTTTTTTGCTGTTAAGAAATTAAAAGTGTTTTTATATCACGCATCACACATGTATTTTATTCATAATAAAATCGAAGGCTTGAAAACTTGTAGCCAATCCATTTTTAATATATGCTCAAAAACATCTCTTGTTTTTTTAATCAGCAATTAAACTTTAATAACTCTTTCATACTTAAAGCATCTAAATCGCACACTCATAAAATATTAATTTGTAATTTTCAGAATAATTTGTCAACTAATCGTCAAAATAATTCCGATATCATATGTAGAAAGATACGTGTATTAATTTTCATTACGAAATAATAACAAAATTCCTCAGAGTTTAAAATGTTCCGTTTGAAAATATAATATTCTCTATATGAGGAGGAATGAAAATGCAGCAATATTCAATATTACATGTCCATTATTTAATTAAATGTGTAGTATATTTGTTAAACTGTACGTAAATGGCAAATAGAAATCATCCTTGGGGAAGTAATCAGTATCATTTATTTAGAACATTATAAACAAAAATATTTTATATTAATGTATTTCCCAGCTTTCTTCGATCAAGGAAAGTGTTCAAATGTTCTAATCTAATATCTATCTTTTGACAAAGAAAGAAATATCCTCTCTTTTTGAAGAAAAACTGCAAATAAATATAAAAAATTGTTATTTTGGTTTCCTTATATTTTTTATTTAAAAATGAAGTTAACTTAACATTTAACTGTAAATACAGTCGAATCTCGATAATTCAAACCTTCGATATTACGAACCTCTTGATAATTCGAAGTATATGCTTAGTCCATAGAAAAACTCTTGATATTACGAACTAAGACAATACGTTTTGGTACACTCACTATTTTGAGGTAAAATCTGTGGCTGGCCAGACTACAAAACACGATAATTCGAAGTTATCTTATAAAACTCTCTACAATACGAACACTCATTATCATGTACAGTCCTGTAGCAATAAGATTGGAGAGAACAAGTTACGTGTTGCACTGTTTCTGCATGTTTCCCCTGCAACATAAATTTTTTAATGACCATCTGTCTGCTACCCTTTCTTAGTGTTATCCAGTTCCTCAGGCGAAAATGCACTTGTATTGCTTTTCTTCTTCAAGAGGACAGTAGACCATCCGCACCTGCTGTCAGCCGTCCATATCTTTCGTAAACCACGTGGCTTTGCTGCACAAGCGTTCAGAAAGGATGGTCCGCAGTTGTGAAGAAGACATGCGCAAGATTGTGTATGGATGTATTCAATGTATTCTTTTAATACAGGAATTTTAACTTATGTATAATAATTATACTATATAATATGTACTTTTTAAAAATACTTTAAAATAATTTGATACATATGTACATTTAGTGTTTTATTATATAGTTTCAAATTTAAATGTGTTAGAAAAAATGTTCCTTCGTGTTTTCGGGGAGTTTTTTTCTACCCTCTTTATAATTCGAAGTTTTTCATTGGTCCCTGCAACTTCAAATTTTCAAGAGTCAACTGTATTGAATTTTATTATTGCGTCTAACTTTTGAGAGTCTACTTATGAAATATTTAAAACGTTAAATGTTTATAATTAAAATTCAAAGCTTCATTCTATTAATTTAACTTAAATATTTATAAATGTGTATTTCTTAAATTTTGCTTGAATTTAACATTTTTATTTCATACTGAGATTAAATCCCTGACACACAAATAAGGTGAAATATTTAATAACAGAAAATTAAAATATGAGGCATGATCAGAAAAAAAGGTTACAAGCCTCAGCATTTGGAAACTAAATATTGTGGAGAAATTTTGTTTCCCCAGAGTGGAGACAAATGGCGCCACTTATCATACACTTGGTTTTTGGGTAGGTAATGAAAGTTCCCAGACGGTTTAGGACGATTGAAATGGCAACATCTTAGTTAATTGGTCTCGTTTAGAAGTGCGAGCCGTGATTCGATTTTTATGGGCTAAGAACGAGCCCGCAGCTAACATTCACAGTCAAATCGTGGTAGTTTATGGTGAAAAAACAATGACCAGATAACATATAGTGAAATGGTGTCACTCTTTTCAATCAGACAGACAGGACACCAAAAATCAAGTAGACAGGATGTTGAAAATCAAGCAGACAGGATAACGAAAATCAGGCAGACAGGATGTCGAAAATCAGGCAGACAGAATGTATGGCAGGGAGCTGCCGGCCGAGTACTTTAAGTCACGAATTGAAGAAACGACTGAAAATGATCGACGGGTGACCCAGAGTGAAATCTTGTCAGAGCTGGGACCGAGCTATCGTAATGTGCTGCATATCATTTTCTGATATACTGCGACATTCCAAGACAGTATTGTGAAAACATCCGTCGAGACCTGGTTCAATAGACAGGGACCTGCTTTCTACCAAGACGGGTTAAACAAAATTATTCTACGTTCTGATAAATATCTACATTGACTTGGTGATTATGTTGAAATGTGATAGGCACGTATAGCTCTTAATTCCCTTTTGTATTTTCTGTCTATTGATAGTAAATATTTCTTTATTTGACATGTACTTTTTTATCACCCCTCGTATATGCATATCAATATACAAAAGAAATAAACATCTTCTTTTCTGAAACAAATTAGTTTAATAAACTTGCAATTAATGTAACAAATTTGTTTAACATCAGGATTATCTTTCAACACCAGAAGCTTATTTTTATTGCAATTGTCAATCTCACTACTAAAGTGAATAAATTATCACTGATAAATCTAGCCTTTTCATGTAGTTTAAAGATACATCAATTATTAATTATTTAATACAACGGGTGAACCTGCATGTCAAATTTTTTGTAAATTTAAACCAAACGGTTAGAAATGTCAACGTCTAAGCTTAAAATGTGAAGAAATAAAACAGAAATCCCATTTCAGTAGTCTCTATACTCCTAGAAATATTGGTCAAGTGGGAACATTTTCCAGCTATGTTGATGTATAGAATAAATATTCCATTAGAAAGAATTGATTTATTATTTTGACAGAACACGATCTCTAGTTTTGATTTATAAATTCTTCGAATGAGATAAGAATATAGTAATTTTTATTTCAATGACGTGTAAAGTGGTTTTTATTCGGCATATTAAAAAATGATTCATGGACGTAAAAGTAAATATTTCATGATAATGGTGCGACTATAAACTGTAATAAATCAGAGGAAAGTGTTTATATACTAAACAAATATTATAAAACTTTTTGTATGATGAATGAAAAATGTGTACAGATTGAAAATATTTATTTAAAATATATCTAGTACTAGTAATAAAGCTTCTAAAATGTATTTTTATGATCTTTAAGCGCAAAAGAAAACTTGTAATTTCAGTTATAGCCAATTAAAATAATCAGCATTTCATTTTTTTACGATAAACAGCAAATTACTGCATCATATCTGTTCTATAATTAGAATGATGGAAATATTATTTCATTAAATAAATAGATTGCTCTTACTGCAGACATCTGTTAAACAAAAATATTGATACTCAATTAACCTTAAGATAATATTTAAAATATTAATTTACGTGTGATCAAGGGAATTTTAGAAAAATGTTTACAAAAAATATAATTCCAATGTTTTATATTAAGTTGCTTCACAGTTTAAAAAGAGTTAAATTTATGAAACGGAATACGCAAACGATAATTACTTGATCAAATTTTACCAATAAGTTACGTTAATAGAAATGAGAACGGGTTGAAATTGAATTGAAAATTTTAAAACCAGAGAATATTTAAGAAAAAAAAATATCTAGTTCATAATTTATAGCTGCTTTTTTTAAATTTTTAAGTAAATTAATGTATTTGATTTCGTAACTGTCGCACATAGTGAAGTAGCTGCTATATTCCATGGACCATATCTAACATGACGGGAGTCTGGCATATGAATTTTTGAAAATTTATCGATTTTCACTTTTTTATATTTTTTAAAAGCTCAAATATTTTTGTTTAAAATGATATATGATATGAGAAAATACGATAATTAGAAGTAATTTTATTCATTTTTTTAAAAAATAAAGTTACTCCTTGACGCGCATTAAATGAGCTCTGCTAGGAACACATGTGTTTCCCCTTGCATTAGTTTCTGATAAGCGCGAATCCATATGATTTTCAAGTGGAAAGTTTAGAGTGTTTTGGACTATCCAAAAATGTATGGGTACACGTTTTTTGGATTTTAAAAACAAAAACAGAGAAAAAAAATTAAGCGATATAAAAGCCTAAGTGGTCGTAACTGATTCAACGATATTCTACCTATGCAATATGAAAACTGCGCTTTGGGTTGTTTATTTTCATCTTCTGTCTTCAAACGACAGCCCTCAACATGGACTGTGTCCTGAGGGTATAAATATATGGTGCTAGTTTCAAAAGGCAGAAGCTGAATGTAACGAAAAGCACCATGATCATAAACACATACTCCGTGATATATACCATAATAAATTAAATGAAGCCAATTTTTAGAGATCTAGGTGATCCTATGCTATTAAAAAAATGTTTACATGGAAAGACTCAGAGCCCCCAAATGAGTCAGTTATAACACCATATGGTCAGTGATTCCAAAATTCACATTTGTAGAATTAAAAACTTTAAAATTAGGAGTAAATATGGCTACTGAGTATTTCAATACGAGTCATGTAACAAAATTAGTGATCTTAAAACATTGTAATACTGAACCAAGTTATAACCGGCATCGTGCTTCAAAAAATTAGATACATGCAGGATTCTTGTAGCTCAACTAAAGCATCTTGAAATCTAAAAAAAGGCTAAATTGATAAAAAATAATGAGGAAAAAAGAAAGTTAGAAGAGTCTTTTCTTGGAGCAGAGGGTAAATAAAAGGCTTCATATGCTTCTGGAAAGTACTAAAAAAATTAAATGCTCAAAAATTACAAATTTTTACTTAAAAGCCTGTTTTCTCAAAATGTAATATTTTTCACTTTATGTACTTTTTCTCAAAAACTACTTATATAATCCTCAAATTTTCAGTGAGTATACTTTTTATATGTTTACACATTTTAATGAAGGGAATTAGCTATATCTAGCAAACTTTTTAGATAAAGCTTTTTCAAACTAAATCTTAAAGAAAAAAAATTGGACATTTTTAAAAATTTCATAATTTTTTAATTTTTAACTAAAAGACAAAAGTCTTATTGATAGTATACATAACCTACTGTAAAATTTGTATTCATTAGACGTAACTAATTTCTGAGAAAAAGGTACATAAACTTATGCAATTTAAGGGGGGACGTGCTGGACCCCCTTAAAAGCATGTAATAAATTTTATATTGAAGAGATGTCAGCACAGAGAGAGAAAGCAGCATTACTTATAATAATTAGTTTTTAACTATCTTTAACTGCTTGTACTAAAGTCATATTTGAATTCATCACGGAAAAGGATTATATATTTTAGGAAATCTTTAGTTCCGATATGATTATATATGTTTAAGAAAAGCATACACTTTCTGAAATTTAATTGTTACTCTTTCTTATAGAAGGTAATTCAAAAATGCATCGACTAACGCTATCTCGACTAATGCTACTTCGACTAACACTACCTGGACTAAAGCTACCTCCACTAACGCGAATCCAGAGTTACGTGATTTACAAATCTTGTCGATTCGTCTTTTGTTTAAGAATAAAAAAATTGTAAAATTGGTGAAATTAGTAATGCGAATGAAGAATTTCTAGATCTTTGCAGGCAAATAAATCTAGAAGTAGATAATGATGACGTTCAAGAACAGCTGAATTCCCACAATAAGCTGCTAACAATTGATGATGTCATAGAAATGTATGAACAAAAGCAAGATATTGAAGGAATCTTTCAGATCCAGTTCAATCCGAAAATCAAGTGACGGTTGTAATCTAACAGAAGGCTCCAGTTTATTTGAAAGTAGAGCTACAAATTTTAGAAAATGTATACTCGAACGATGAACATATTTTTTCAACAAAACAAGGAATAAAAATTTATTAGCAAACTACGAAGCAATTTTGCTGGAGAAAAAAGTCTTTGAGAGTTGGCAGATTACTTTGTTGGATTTTATGAAACCATCTATATTAATGTAACTTCGACTTTCGATCTTTATGCTTGCTATCTAAGATTTTATTAAACTTTTTATTCCGTCTCCAACTAAAAATAATATTAATAATGTATTTATATGCAAATCATACCCCGACTTACACGAATTCAACCTACGCGTTTATTACTCAGTGCCACATATTGCGTAATTCGGGGTTTTTACAGTACACTTTTTTTTTGCACTTAATAAGACGGCGAATATTTAAAGAAGATATATATGTAAAATATAAGCAGTTAAAAAATTTCGAGGGTTTTTTTTTTCGAGAACTGATTCATTGATAAAAATATTCTTTAAAATTGTAGATAACAAGACGCAAAACACTATGGAATAATCCAAAGCACATATAATCCCTTTATTTGTTTGCTCATAACTAACCCTACTCAAGACTTGCAAGGATGGTCAATGAATAAATTAAATAATCCAAATGCATTTATCTGTAAATCAGAAAAGATTAACAAGCACTCCGTATGCCCTACGAAAGAGAAGAATCTTCACTCTTGATAGGCAACTCGAATCGAACGCTTAATAAAATTGGTCCCGAGAAGTACTCAAATCAAGTAAGTGCTAGAATCAGGCAAGAATTACCAACTTCCTGATTGAATTTGCGTCTCCCCAAATGGCAGTGAAAATCTCCGTTAACTCTGCTAACTGACCTCTGACAAATTTCTAGATGTTAAACTAACTGTGTTAATTCACCTCTTTCTTTCTCGCCTTCATTTTTATACATTAGAGAAGCGATTCTCAAACTGTGGGGGTGCTCCCCTAGGGAAGCGTCATAACTCAACGTGGAGGGGGGATAATATCGAAAAAATATTTAAAAATAAAAGATTATTTATAAAGTTTTTAATTTGCTGAAAAGAAGCAAGATAAAATATACATTCTGACATAAAAAAAGTTCAAATTCGCAGTGATGTAATATACATATAAATGTATGAGTATCAGTATTGCGGAATATGTATTTGATAATTAATTTATCAATACTCAATTAAAAACAAGTTTAATAATTACTAGTGACTCCCAGGGGCTTGTTTTGCACAGCATAGTTTTTCAAAATAGGGTTTATTATTAGAAAAAACAAATTGACTCCCTAGTTTATTTCTATATTTATCTGAGATTTATATTTTATTTTCAAAGCAGCTACCACAGAAAATACGATACCAGATGTTGGAAATGGTAATAGTATGCAAACGAAATGCTTTTCTTTTCGGTGTAGAAAATTTATCATCCACCACTGTTCCAGATTCAAAGAGTGATTCATTATTAAATTGTTTTTTATTTCATGATTTGACGTAAAATCTATGATGATTTTTTCTTCAGCAATGAGAGCCCTTCTGGAGTATTTTGAAATGGATCCCTAACCCACTCGTAACTTGCTATACAGTTATCAAAAAGGATTTTTAAAATTCTTTGCCAGTAAGGCTAAATAATTATTAATGGTTTGAAAAATAATTTCCACGTTTTTCTCTTCAGTCTTCTAAGCCATAGCACATTTATCCAGATTTTCAAAAATTCTATGTTTTTGAGAAGCACTGCATTAGAGCTAATCTGCATATCTCATTTTCACCGTAAGGTGGTATCGATTTAATAAATCCTTACAGAATATTAACCAAGGTTAGTTTAAGAAGAAAACTTTGTGAGATAGCCAGAAAACAAATTTGTAATTGCATCACTCTGACTATTCTATTTTGTCCTGTATTACCTCGTTATTCTCTTGCTTATTTATCTTTAATTAAAAAACTACGTTCTTTTAATAATTTTAATAATTATTTTTTGAGTAGCATACTTCTATATATTTGGATCTAACAGTAAAATTAATAAACAGGTAAAATTTACATCCTAATGTATTTTTATTTTTACGTACATAGAATTTCATACGTACATAGAAAGTTAGATAATTTCATGCAAATCAGTCGCAAAGAGCGAGACAGTTCTCCAGAAGCGAGGAAAATTTAATGTCGAGAAAAAATCCTTAAAATGCAGAGTACAGTACTCAAAATCGCTGAGTAAATCTCAGAAGGCGTTCACACCTTCTACGGCCCTCAGACACAACTACCAGTGTATAAAACACAAGTATGTTCAAAGATTTTTCGCAAGCACTCGCTCGTCCTATTGAACAACCACAATAATCACTAATCGCTGGTCGACTCTTGACGGTCAAATCAAAACTAACTACAATACTGATCAATACTACTCAAAACAATACTGATTTAGCTATGGTCAAAACAAGACAAACTCAGTTTCGGTGAGCGACTCCCTATTTATAAACCTCGTGGATTTTTCGAGAAAAACCAGTTTGCGTCATAGATTGTGATAAAAGCAGATTTTTACCGCTAATTTTCAGAAGAATCCATAGGGTCAAAAACTCGATCACCAACATGATAGCCAAAGTCACGAACATGTTCGCCACAAATGATGCCAACTTGGCTTTATCGCCAACATTTCGCCAAGTTTCCAGTGAGTCGGCATTGTAATGTAAGGTCTTTGATAGCGAATATTACAATTTTAACAAAATAACTACAGCATATAAAACAGCGTTTTTCAAATTCTGGGGTGCTCCCCTAGGGGTATATATATATATATATATTAATTTACTGAAAGAAAGCAAAGTAAATACATTCTGATGTAATAAATAATAAAATACCATGTGCACTGTTATAAAATACTTGTAAATTTATCTGTACAGTACAATACATTTGATAATTAATTTATCAACATTAAATTAAGAACAAGTTTAATAATTACAACTGACTTCATTGAGCTTGTTACATAGAAAATTTAATACATTTTGATAATTTGTGTTATTTATAATTGAAATCATACTGTAATTTCAGCGTTAAAGTACAATATCATTGCATTCAATACAATCTTATTGTATGGGAGGGGGGCGATGAAAACTAGGATTGAAAATTGTTTTGCCAATATTGAAAGTTTGAGAAGTACTGATAACTCATCCAGATGTAAATTATTTGTACTATTTTAAGTATTATTTACACAAAATTCCAACAATATTTAAAATAAATAAACTATAAGTGATTTTTTTTTGTTTTTAAAATGCTATTCGGAAGTCTGTTAAAGAATGTGTTACCCCGAGTTAGTTTTAAAAGTAAAACCACTTGAGATCGTTCACAAGTTAATTGAAATCCTATTAATTTATTTTAAAAAGCTTTTCTGGAAGATTTTGGAAAACCTCAAGAACAACCGGCATTTTAATGAATTATCAATATTGTAGAAATATTTCTGTTTACATTCTAACAACGCGAGTAAGACTTTTTTAAAACACTTATTATCATTTTTAATGAAATATATATACAAATGCACGAATATGTGTAGTTGTTGCAAAAAATAATTGCTGGTTATTTACAATAAAATCAAATTATCGTGCTACGTCGTTGTGGAGATTATGAAGCTCTTGATAACAAGAATGTTGACCAAGCCCTTGATCCCTTCGTTAGAGGCTGCTTCTGTTCTTTATTGTCTCTTGAGATAGGACATTCAATATATATTATTCGTGTTTGTAAAGGTAAGAGACAGGCATATTTTATTCATTGGCTATTTTTTATGTAGATAGTAAGGAAATAAATGTATGGAACCCTGTTATAATAAATATAGCTGGGAGACATTTGTGTGTTTATTACATAGAATAATCTGTTTCTTCTAACTAATACGATTACATAGTTGTAACAAACAATCATTTTAGTTGCACTAAAATTCTGATGAAATATAGATCAAGCTATTTTTAAAGAAATGACATTTTTTTTAACAAAATACTTCAACATTTTATAAATATGTATATATGTCCTTGATACATATTTTGTGAATATTTGTAGACAAAATGTTATATTCAGAGCTTATAATACAAAGTATTATTTCCACGCGTATATAATATACGCAATATTATTAAACCTTTCACGGTTGTTGTTTTTTATATTATGACTGATTTTTTTTTACTTTTTTTGTGTTTTTAAAGCAAATATACTAATTCATGGCATTTGCCTTTTCTTTATTAAAATGGCACTAGTTTACTTTATTGCTTACGTAGGATATCAATGAAAGATAAATTCGCAAAAAGTATTCAAAATAGCTTGCAGGCAAATTGTCTCATCAGTTGAACTTGGAGATGTAAAAATTTGGACTATTTGTAGAAATTTTAGAATTAAATGTATATTATTTTGATGCGCATGGCAATGTATAAAAAAGGGAAGATATTCCTATTTTTGTACTTAATCCTTCTTAATTTGAAAAGAAAAAGCAGTTACGTATTATAATCGATAATTCGAAGCATCAGCTGAGCTGCTTATTTCGATTCAAAGAAATAACCTACTTTGAAATTTTTACTGATGTGAGGCAATGACCATAAAGCAAAACATTATACAATGCATTGAAATATTTCCATTTTGTTGTAAATGGGGTGGAAGTGAGTGAGTGATTGAATATTGATGTCATACTGTTCAGCTGCACGAGGGCTTTTGGCGATGGGCCTCGTAATTTGGAACCATGGCCAAGTGACGAAGACGAAACCTGAGATGGCACCCTTTCTCCTAACTACCACACCACACCAACATGAGGAAGTTTGAGCTCTTGACAGATTGAGGGTATGTGGCTACCCAAAATTCGCAGTTTGGTGAATCTTTCGAAATTTCTTTTGTGCTTTTATTACATACATTTAAGTTTCCAAAAACACTCTATTTTTATTTCTACGATATTTAGAAGCTAAGTAATAGCATAATTAGTAAACCAGAAATGGAGTTTACAAAACCGGAAGTAGATCCCTACACAAAATATTTTTAAGATATTGAATTGAAATTTTCAGAACATGTTTTATTTAGTTATATCTGTGTTATGAATCAAAGGCTTATATCTGCATATATATTTATGAACTTCATTGCTTTTTATAAAAAAAAAACATTATTTTTTTTAAAAAAAATCGTGTTTTTGCATAAAATTTGGCATATTTAAAAAACTTTCAAAAGGATTATAAACCTTTTAATTCCTAACACATATAAAGATGTTACTCACGTACTATATATAAGTATTTTATGAATACATTTATTAGATTTTTGTATAACTGCAATTTTTCATCAAAATTTCACTGAAAACGACAATTATTATAGTCTATAAAACTTCTAGAAAACAGAAAAAAGGGTAAAAAATAGTCCACAGTTAAACATGAGGTTAAAGAAATTTTGACCTATAAATATGGTGAGTTTAAAAAGTGAACAAATAGTAGAAAATTTTTTATACTGTATTAAAATCTTTAAATGCATTTTCTGAGAGAAACTATATTTTTCAACTTTTTGCTTCACGGTAAAGTTCACTACAGGATTTCTTTTTAAGATATTAAATTGAAATTTTCAGAATATGTTTTATTTATTTTTATCTCCACAGTACCGACTATTATCAAATCTCTGTGTATATATTTATGTATTTTATTGCACTTTTTGTGAAAAAATAAAATTAAATTTTTGTAAAAAGCTGAGTAGCATAAAAAATGATATATTTCAAAAACGTTCAAAAGTATTACAAATCTTTTAGCTCTAAGCACAGATAATGATATTATCTATGTTCCGTATGAATATTATTCAGATATATTAATTAAAATTTTCAAAGCAAGCCGTACCATAACTGCAATTTTTCACTAAGATTTCACTCCAAATTCCAAATATATCCAAAATTATTTTTAATTTTGAGCAAATTGTACTTGAATTCATAGTTTTATGGCCCATTTCAAATAAAAATGTATTTATTTAGTTGAAAATTTATATATTTCAACAAGTGCTCCAAAGTAGTCAAATACCTTAATGTGCATCAATACCTTAATGTGCATCAAGCCCCTACACGGCAGGTCTTCAGTGGTACTGGGCTCGTGCTCATGATACGCCAGCCACGAAACCATTACCTTGACCACTAGGCTACCACAGCCCCGTAAATGAGAGAAAACAAATTTCGATGTATTTTAATTTGTTCTCAAGAAAATAATTAAATGTGTTCACTTTGAGCATTTTAACCTATAAGAGTTGCCCAAATGAAAAGTAGACAAGCTGAATAAAAATAATACCTTTATTGGGAATTTTAAAAAAAGCAATGGTAGTTGTAAAACAGGTCTCCTCATTTGGATAGTATGCTTATGCCTCTGCTGTAGAATGATCATGTTTGATTCTTGACGAAGTCCTGCATAGCTTTCTTCACCTCATCGTCCGAATGTAAATGTAATGCTCTCTTAAGAAGAAAATGTGAGGAAGGCTCCAGGGAGACAAATCTGGACTGTATCTCGGGTTTTCCGACACTTTTCAAAGGATTTTTTTAGAGATGTATGTGTTTATATAATGCAGCGTTTCTCAAAGTGTGGAGCGAGCTCCCCTAGGGAGCGGCGGAGTAACTCTACGATGCGGGCGCGAGACTCGTTACGTACTTTCTTTTAGTTAAATTATTCACTGAAATTGCAATTTTTATTGTGTACAATAAAGATAATTTTTTAAAAAAGTATTGGGATGAGACTTCATCACCCCGTATGATCACTAACCTTAGCACCAAAAGCACGATTTTTGCCGGGTTAAAAAGGCATTGCATTATTAAAAGTATATCTGACGACAATTCAAAACTTTTACTAACGAACATATCTAGAGAAAATGAGCTCCTTTCAGGGATCTTAAAGTAAATTAAAATATACAACATAAAAAAAAATAAACGAAAAAATAAACTAGGCATAATTTTGTTTAGCAAAATAACTCGATACATTAATATAAAATGTACTTAAACATATAACCAAATAAATACAAATTAATCTCATTTTTTTCTCACCTTACTTTTACAATAAGTTCTTTTTTATGTTAATTTTTCCTTTGTTTTTATTTTTAGAAAAAGTATAACTTGCCTTATTTAATAAAGTTAATTAGTTTATTTAAGAAATACACACATCCATAATTGTTCTAATTTTTTTTCTTCTAGGGAAGACTTAAGCGTATAGTTGAAAACAGCTTAAGTAGTTCTAGGAATATGGTGAAGGAGGAAAACAGGTGCAAAATCACTAGGGAATCTTTAAAAAAACTGGAATTCTTAAGAAAATAATTTTTTCCTCCAAAAATTCATTTCTATATGCATTGATGTTAAACAAAAGAAAAGAGGTTTAGTCATAAGAAAACATACCTTTATTTTACTCATAAAACTTGGAATAATTTTATATCATATATAATTGCAAAACGTCTGAAATATCATAAATTATTTAAATATTTTAGATTGATATCTTCATAATAGATTTATTGGAGTTACACAAAAACAGTTGTCATTTGAATTAAAAAGGGAAGAAATTTAATTTTTAAAACGGAAGTATTTTTATCCTTCACCTCCCTTTTGGAGTTGATTTTCACAAAATTCAATTTTAGCGAACTTAACTCAACAAAATAAAAATGTTTGCCAAATTTCAAGTACATCGGTCCAATGGTTCAAAAACAGGAATATTTGACAGTAAATAACCATCTCATAGTTTTAGATTTCCACAAAACTCATTCTTAGCAGATCTTTACTTTATAAAAGAAATGTGCCTGTCAAGTTTCAAGTCTTTTGGCCGTATACTTGATCTTGTGATCAGTGTGTGAAGGAATCATTCTTCTCCTTTTCTCTTGAAAACAATAATCCAAAACTGTTTTTTTTTTAGAAAATTAATCTATTATTTAAAAACAGAAACAAGAAAGTGTAATAAAACAAATATCAGGCAATTATTGCGTTTAAAAATATAATGATGAAGGCCAAATGAAATAGTAAGGCTTTTACAATCACTTATTTAAAATACTGTGATTACCTAATTTAAAAAACATTAAAAAAATGTTTAGGGAAAATATTTTTCATCGTGGATCTTAACTTTCGGAAAGTGGCAAGATTGTAGTAGAATTAGAGATATTCAAAATATTTAGGTATTAATTATACTCGTAAAATATTTTGCTCAGTAAAAGAAATAATAAAGTTGTATACAAATGCCATGAAATATATGTATTCAATTACTTTATATTAAAAAAAATATTTAATGTAATAATATGTTTGTTAACATGTTACATGTGACATACAATTCATATTTCAGTACATAGAAAGGTAATAAAATGATTTATCTTGCCATTACTCCTCAATATTGTGCTAAAATAAACTTTAGAGTGTTTTTTATGAAAATATATTGATATAATTCTCCTTTTTTAAACTGATTACACTAACGTATTTTCCAATATTTGATTTCATACCTTTGCTCAATTAACGCAATATACATTGGTTACGAAAAATAAAAAAATACTATATTAACTATTGTATGTGTACGATATATTAATACACCAGCTGTTTTAAATTACGACCACAAGTCGTCTGGCAAGCCTGACACCCTTTCTGAATGGAATATCCTAGGTTCTGGACGATTCATCCCAGCAGTCTTATGGTAGATGACACTGAACTGAAGGCTTCGTGAACAGTGAATCTGCTGGAAGTCATTTGCAACTTCTGACCATTACAGTCATTCCAGAAGACTTCTGGTCGGAATTTGAACACCTGTAATAGTACAACATTTTATAAAAAACATTTTCTGTCCCATTAATATGCTGCTGTTTCAGTTTTTATTCTCTGCTTCTTTGCACCATGGCTCACAACAAAGACATTTGTAAACCTAAATTCATGTGATTCCGAGTCGTCTTGTACCCCTGCACACCTGCAAAATTGTCATTCTCTAGTGAATTTTTTTTATTTATATTTGGATTAATCTTCATAAAAACATTTTTTTTTTTTTTTTTTTTTTTTTTTTTTTTTTTTTTTTTTTTTTTTTTTTTTTTTTTTTTTTTTTTTTTTTTTTTTTTTTTTTTTTTTTTTTTTTTTTTTTGCACCATGCTAACAATTTGAAACCCTACATTATATGTGATTCCGAGTCGTCTGTGTACCCCCTGCACACCCTACAAAATTGTCATTCTCGTAGTGAATCCTCCTGTATATATATTTGGATCAAACTTCATAACTCAAAGCCTTATTTGAACCTCTAAATGAGCATGTCTTTTGGGGTTGCCATGTTGTACTAGGTGGCGTTCTAACATTTGAAATGTACAATTAGCTATTTCCACAAGTAGTCGTTGAAATATGCACACATTCATGCCGTTCTAATTATTTAATTCCGTTGATTTGCAAACTTTTGTAAATTATATAATTAAAGATTAATTAATACCAATGCTAGCTTTTTTGAAGGTCGTGTGTTCCCTACCTGTCGTATATTGCTTTTAAGTTATTGATTTCCAAGCCATTAAGCTTTTGTTTGTATTAAAAACATTATTATAACCCTCAACTCTTGACTTAAAAAAGATAGAACTTGAAATTTTAGAGCGGAAGTACATTTGTCTTTATTTTTTCTGTAACCCCCTGAGGGTTGATTTCGGAAAAACCGGTTATTAGAGGATCTTTACTCAACAAAAGGAATATGCTTACCTAATTTAAATTCTTGGGATCTAATAGCTTACAAACGCTAATTTTTTTTATCTTTTATGTTCCTATAATCCCTCTTAGGAGCATATTTCTAAAAAAAACGTTCTAACAGGATCTCTACTCAACACAATACAAGTGTTTGCATAATTTTAAATCTGCATGTATATCTGTTACGTTCCCTTAATCATTCGCAAACCAACTTGGAAGTCGATTTCGACAAAATTTCTTCTTAACAGACCTATACTTGCTAAAAGAAACATGCTTGTTAAATTTCAGATTAGTATCTCTGCAAGTTTAAGAGATTTCTTGATGAGCATGTGGGTAAGTGATTAAGAGAATGAGTATGTGTGTGAGTGAGAAAGTGAATGAATAAATGAGCGCGTAAGGGTGTAAGTAAATGAGAAAGTGAGTGAATGCGTGATTAAATGAATAAGTAAATAAACAAGTGAGTGAATGAGTGATTAAATGTATGAGTAAATGCGCGAGTAGTTAAATGAAAGAGGAAGCGAGTGGGAGAAGGAATGAGTGAGTAATTGATTGAGTAAATGAATGAGTAAATAAGCGAGTGAGTAAATCGCTATTTTCTCAGTTATTTTATACAATATAATAAAATAATAATTTAGTCCATTTCTTAAACTTGTATTATTTAAAGGCATTATTGACATAATTTAATAATAACTAGTTTGAATCGAACATCATAAAAATCCACTTACAATAATCTGAACACTCAGTTGCGAGTAGATGTTTTTACTTTTTTTCTTTTTGTACAGTAAGTCACGATCTGGTAAATAACGTTAAGTCGAGCTTCCAAAACACATTTTGAAAGACGTGTGGAAGTTATGGATGGAAAATATCCAGTTCAGAATGCATAACTGTTTTTCAAAAATTTATAAGGGAAAAGATTTGTGAGATGCATTTGCTGAGAGGAAAAAAACGGATGGAAATTCTCTTGGGCACTCTAAGCGAATATATATCGAACGCTTGAAGACCATACATGCGACAATTTTGAAGAAATATGTTGAAAAAGAACTGTACTTTCTTAAGTTGAAATTTTCGAATAATCTTTAAAAAGCTTTCACCAACTTTCCTTGCTATAAGAAAGAAAAACAAGCACTTTCTTCGTGGAGAATTTTGTTTCCTTTTCCAATAGAGGTAAGCTGATGGGTATGAACTTTTGTCATGTACATATATGTATATATAATTAAACTAACCGATATCCGTTCGCTTCTCTTGGTATTTCCTGATATTGTATGGTTAAACTGTTTTTTTTTAGTTATTGTTACCTAAGTCCTAGTTTTAAACTTATGATTGTGTTGAAAATATTCATATGACCTTTACATCTTGATTTAAAAAAGACAGGAAATGAATTCCTTTAAATGGAAGAATCTTTTACGCCTCCTTAACTCATTTTTAGCTGATCTCTATTCAACTAAAACATGCTTTTCAATATCTACCATAAAGAAACATTATTTCAACAACAACAAAAAAATGTATTTATTAGTTCTACGTAACCCTCTTCCCTTACCTACTTAAGAATCAATTTCTGCAAAACCTGTTGAGATCGGACTCTACTCAGAAAAAGAAACATAAAACTTTCATTTAAAATCCGTTGGTCTGAGAATATCCTCACCAAGCTCAGAAACCACCCCCTCAGAGGCATGAAAATGAGAAAATGAAAGATGGAACACCGACGTACCAGCAATGTAGGAACTACTCTGATATATTACTGACTCCTGATACCCTGTTCTACTGTTCTAACTATCTGGTGTTCTTGCAGCGAATTAGTGATTGTTCTCAAGACCATCCGCATTCGGAGAACTGTCTGGAGATTCCCGACGTAGTATATAAGACCCCTTCGGTCCTATATGAAAATAATATTTCATTTCAATAAACAAGACAACCAACCATTTATTGCATATAACATATATTTCTGATTATGTATTATTCTTTTCTAAATATCAGAAAATCATGTCGTTTTTTGATTTGTTAAAGATTGTCACTTTAGAGAAAAATTTCCTACGGTGCACCAGTTTCATGTGTACACCGGTGACTCTGCTACCCTAGCTGATCGCAGTTGCGTACAAAAGGATGTTGGGTCTTAACTCCTCTCCGATAGACTAGTAAATTTTTAATTTTTACCATAGTCACCCAACCGGTACAGTGGTTAGTGACGCTGACTGCTGTGCCGTAGGACATCGGTTCAAATCCTGGCGAAGACATGGATGTTTGTAAATGTGTGTGTGTGTGTGTGCATGAGGATACTCTAAAAAGCTATCGAACCGCAAGTTTTGAAACCTTGAGATTGGTGAAAGGGGAAGAGATGTTAGAGAGCCCTGACCACCTAGAGGGTGTTCTCCCCTATATTGGTGTGAAACTGAGCTAAATAGTACTGTCACCTGTATGGTGTTCAAGTTTACGGCCATCGTTAGACGTACATCTAGATAGACGATAGATGTTCAACCTCTATCTCAGGCCCTGGCACCTTTCCACACCACCGCTATGTGTGTTTTTAGAATGTAATCCATCCATACTAGGGGAATGTGTCTGCCACTGGCGGATCATAATGTTAGTTCGAAGGGCTTACTCTCGACATTTAAACTTTAAAAGGGATGTTGGTAAAATCTGTAACCAATTACGATACTGATAGTGCTGTTGTTAAATGGTTTTAACAGAAATCACTAAAAGAGATTGTTAGAACATTGTGATATCCATTGATTCATATGTACTACGAGTACTAAAGCAATTTATTCAGGTCTACATTCAAACAAAGAACCTGCACTTAGTTGCCAAGTTGTGGATAATTATTTGATAGGTAGTGGTCTCAATGTCACTTGACAATGGGTTCTAAGCCATTGTGGAATCAGGAGTTATGAATTTGCTGACATTCTGGACAATGTAGGCTCTGATCTTTCCCAAACTTATTCCCTTATTTGTTACTTAGTTGTTAAAAGAATCATCCAAGCTAGATTCAAAGCTCATCTTTGAAAAAGATTCGGTACTCTGTAATGGGAAATATTTGTAATTCTTTAATAGAAAATAATGTTCCTTATGACATACCTAGACCTAGTTGGTGTCTTAAACTGTAGAAATAAAACTAGACCTATCTAACTCACGAAATATTTGTGTAGATTTAGTTTAGTGGATATTGCTTGCTCTTTATGTAATGCTAAAAACATGTGTGGGAACAATTTGGTGTCTTGTTCCGGTTTCGGTGACGTAACAATAGCAGCTATGCTGCTAAAAACCATTATAACAAAGCACATTACTTCGTCTATTTATTTGAATGCACTTAGATAGCTATTGTGAATTTTCTTGCTGTCTGTATGACGTAAAAAAAGAAATAACTTTTCGTTTGTTTGTTTTGTTTCAGTTTCTTCACAGAGAATAATTAAAAATTTTGTTTCGACATATTTAATGTGTTTTGAATAATTCTTTAAGTTTCATTACACAGACCCTATAAATATTTTACACGCCCAAATCCAATCCCTAGATGAACTTTAGACTTCAAAATATGTTTGAATTGCACTTCATTCATCTAAAATGTTCTATGTATCCACACTTGCACATTACATTTAAAATAATTCATTAGTTTGTACTTTTTGAATTCATCATGAAAACAAGGAACTGTTGTGGGAATGTGCAAGCAATGAAACAAAATTTCCTGTGTTTATCATATTTGTTTTTATTTTAAGTATTTCAATCATACCTTCAAGAAATTCTCTTCTAAAATGCGATAAAATATGAAATTAAAAAATTCTTTTTAATTTCATAACATTATAATTTATACAATGTAACAATACCTTCAATGTGAAACTTTTGCGAACATTTTACAATTTAATATAAAAAAAAATTATTTATAAATGTTCAGTTCAGTGAAAGCTTTAACTCATTTTTGAATCCTAATAAACTTTAAAAATGAAACATTCTAGCGTTAAGGGAGATTTTTAAATTTTCAAGATACAAGGAAGTTAATATCATAAAAATATTCCGAAATATATTACAGGAAAAAATATGCTACACTTTATAAAAAAAATGTGAGTGTAGAATAAATCCTATAGAAACTCAGTAAAATTACAAAGTGTAGAAGATGATAGTGTTCGCGAATTAAATTGAGGAGGAAAATAAAATTAGTTTTCTTTAGAAAACTGCTGATCGAAAAAGTGAGAGGATTAGGGTAAGTTCTTCCTGTATTGTTCTAAAAGTTCTAAGAAAATGTGAGAAGCCTAGGTAAATAATTAATTTTCTAACGATGTTGATTAGGAGGTACCTCAAGACATAGGTTCCATTCATATACAATGAAACAATTTTATATCACTTTTTTTCTTAAATTACTAGTAAGTTAAGGAATTTTTCTTGTATAGGATTACTCTGGCTCGTCACTGTCTTTATCAATATGTTTAGACTCTTATTAATTAAATGTTCCATATTAATTTTTTACATTTATCTATAACACAGTAGCTCATTTAAACAACTGCCGACTGGGTGGTGTTGTGTTGGTTGCATTTCGCAAGCAGTGTTGGCATTATTCCTTTCATTTTTAACGATGAAGCTGTCGGACGGGGCACAGAGTTACCCAATGCTTACGAAATCTTTAATTCTGGGAAAAAATTTTATTTGCTACCAATGACTTCAAAGTATCTATCTATATGACAGTCTTCATGGGAACTAAAATGCAATTGTCATATATATTCTTTTATCGGTGTGACAAACGTTTTTTTACAATCATAAGGTACTTGGTGGGGAGGGGGGCTGAGTTCTCCCAGCGACAATTTTTAATATAAAATCTGCTTTTATAAATAGACTCTAATTATCCCCTCTGAAGGACTGTGTGGTTTTGAATGCTGTGATGTACAACTCATTATGGCTTACAAACATAAATTAGCAGAATATAAAAAAAGAAATGGCGTATCTGCAATCTCTATTGAATGAAGTTGAAAATAGTGGAGCAAGAAAAACCTGATAAAATAATTGATTCCAATCATAATAGTGAAAGTAAATTTGAGAAATGCGATGCACATGAAAGGTTTGAGATGATTTTCCAATGCTACCTAAAAACCTCTATCAAAAAAGATATGAAGCCAAAAGTATACCACAAAACGGACTTCACAATGTCAAACGGACTCTAGAAAGGAAAAGTTCAATTTACTATTTGTCGATCATCTAAGGACAATAAAACTAGAAGAACTTGAACAAAATATGACAGTTTTGCCGGGAAATATCATTCCTGCAATGCAGCGTTTCTCAAACTGTGGGGTGTGGCCCCCTATATGGGCGCGAAAACATAACGAGGGGAAGCGCGAGCATATTGAAAAGTCGAAGACAAAAGATTATTTTTTTTTAAAAAAGTATTTATTTACTAAAAGTAAGCAAACAAAATACATTATGACATAATAAAAAGTAAAATACACATTTACACTGACATAATACACTTATAAATGTATCAGTACTTCATAATGCATTTTACAGTTTATTTAACAATACTAAGATAAGAACAGGTTTTATAATTACCAGTGATGCCATGGATTGCCAAATTAACGCTTATCTTGATAATTTGTACGATTAAAACATTAATTACTTTACTGCCGATTTAAAGTTATGTGATTCGATGCTCAATGTAGGCACGCGTATGCGATGTATTGGGGGGGGACTGATTCGCAATAAGTAAATTCTCTGAAATTAGTAAAAAACTTCGCAAACGCCAGTGTCCTTGTATTGCATTCCAAAGCCTTCGAATAGTAAAACTTTGGTAAACCTGTCAGTGTCCTTGTATTGCACTCCAAACCTTCGAATTATTTATGGGTGGTTGGTGTAACAGAAAAGATCGTACTTCTGAAAGAGGTATTTATAAGTCCAGGCAAATTTAACTCTGACTGAGAGGATTATTCATAACTAGATGCACTTAAAGGTAGAGTCATAACTGTACTTTGCTTTAAGACTGTGTATATATGCATTCAACACATTATTAGTTGTATGGAAGGTAAGCATAGAAACTCAGTTCGAATATTGGCCGTCAAACATTTAAAGCTTTGAACCTTCTGTATGTGTTGTGAAAGTGTCTGTGAGCTTGTGCCCTGATTAAATAACGCACTGAAACATTTTATCGCTTTGATTGGACTTTTCAATATCTCAACAAAAATTCAAAAAGGTTTTAAAGGTAGTCAGTACATCATTAATTATATTATGACAATTATTTCATTAATTGATTGTTTGTATGCAAAAAATATACAAAGATTAGGTGACTCAATAGTCCTCTGCGACACTAGCATAGTATCAGTGTGCCTTGCCGGTTAAACACACTCAGAGTCAACAACTACTTGATCTCATATCATTCATGGAGAAGGTTGGCAATCTCATAGCACTATAACATAATTAAAATAATGATACTGCTAAAAATGAATTTTAAATTAAATTTATTACTATAACTTTTCGGTGAAATTCTTGTACACATACGGTGCTTTGGTATAAATTTCTACAGTTTTTAACCTATACATAAAGATTTATAATTGTTAGGAAGGAACTCCTATATTGAAAACAGATTTTACTTCAAAATCCTTGTCAAAATCAATAATATGAACAAAAATTATTTCAAAACTGTGTATCTTATAAAATGCATTTTCATCTTTCAACAGGATACGAGATTTATGTTTATACTATTATTTTATCTCAATGCTCTTCAACTACTTAAATATAAAACAAATTAAACCTTAGATATTAAAGAAATATTTGTGTGCATGGCAAAGAAATTTCAGCTAAATAATGTTGTATGAGCAAGATAAATTTTCTTTATTTTGATTTTTTCCAGTAAAATTTTTGTAATCTGTATATGCAAAAATTGTTATAGGTATACTTTAAATTATACAGTTAAATTTAACTGGAATGTTCTGAAATATGAATTTCGTTCAAGGAAATGTTTCTTAAGCATCTCAACTCCAATTAGAATTAACAATGCATAATAACTTGAATAAAATCTCGAATAATATCAGATGGAATTGTTAAAACTTTCTTACAAATAAGATATACTTAAATGATGTACCGTGAAATCCGGCGTATAATGCGCGACGCCACTATGCTTTCAAGCTGCAATTTTTAATTTTTGGCCTACTACCAGTACAATGCACATCCTGTTGTTTTCAAAGGAGCCTGAAGTGGCCGCGGTAGCCGAGTGGTCTAGGCATCGGATCGTGGCTAGCATGTCATGAGTTCGATCCCAGTACCACTGAAGACCCGCCGTGTAGGAGGGCGATGCACGTTAAACCTGTCGACAACTCAAACGTCCTCCCGTTGGTGTGGTGTGGTAGTTAGGAGAGGGGTTGCCAGCTCAGGTGTCGTCCGCGTCACTTGACCATTGTTCAAAATTACGCGGACCGTCCACAAAAGTGGGACGTTAATATTCACTCACTCACGAAGGAGCCTGAAATGTCCGTGATCAATGCTCTTATGTTTTGAAGTCATTTATACTATGTATTATTCTTATCTTTAGAAGAAAAAAAAGAAACGAGCCTTACAGTAGTCGCATACGATGTGTAACATCTGACATGTTATCGAGGTAAATTCGCAATAGCAACTTAAATCCTGAAAAAAAATGAATCGAGTATGATTGGAAATAATTTTCTATGGAATAATTACATCTTTAATGAGAATTTTATTTAATTAACACAAGGAGAGAGAGAGAGAGTAATGCAATTTTTTATCAAAAATAATTATTCTTGTTCAATTTGGAGAAGAGCGATAATGATAATTTATGATAAATAAAATATGACACATATACTTGTGTTTTCAAAGTATTTAAAAGCCGTTGAAAAATAGCGTCAATAACAGTACCACTGTTAGTTGTCGAAACATTTCGATTTGTGTTCATTTCGAGCTTGAGTTCATCATTCAAAAAAGCTATGAGTGGCTCTGCTTCTAGCAAACTGAAGTTAACTTTAAAATCACCACTCAAAATCATGGGAAGCGAGTGATAGTTTTTTTTTTAAAACAGAGCAGAACCACCTTCGGTATATGGTAAAAGTAAAAAATGCAGGAAATCTTTAATTTTTTTAACCGTTTGATTCGGACAAATGTATACGACCACCAAAATCACTGCTTGTCCATTTTCAAATAAGCATTTTGACGCACATATGCCCCAAATATCTTGACTAACAATACCCAGTCCCCTTGTTTGACGATAAGTAATATCCATATGAGGAGCCACAACATGTGAGGTGTTCTGTTTGCGATAGATTGCAACACCAGCTGCTCTGCGGCCCGGTCGTTTAAATTGTACACAGCAATCGAAGTCAGGTATCGAAACACGCTCGTCATTGTCTAACCACGTCTCTGCCTAAAGGACTTAGCTTCTTCTCTGATCCTAAAGTGAGAAAACAAAAACAAAGATCCCACTGCCTAGACCGCAGGGGGGGCGGAGGGGGGGAGCCTCTCCCGAATGAAGGAGAAAAAACAGAACTTCCCCAACTTCCTGTTACGCATTTCCGTCCCTTTTCACGAAATAACTCCCACAAATCTCTAGCAATCGAGAGGAAAGATGTTACACATAAAAAAAATAGTATGTTTCTAAAAGTACAAACTATGTTCAAAAGGAATGTCATTTCTAGGGTTTGCAACCCCGAGATCCCGGGGTTTTTTTCAATCCTGGAATCCCGGGTTTAAAATAACTAATCCCGGAATTTAATTTTTGTCTAAATTCTATTAAAATTTTTTTTCACATCAAAAGTTTCTAAGAATTTAATTTTTAGAAAATTTATATTTTGTTAATGAAATATGTGCGTAGAATTTTTTTTATGCAATTATAATTGCCATTAGTAAAAAATATATGGAGCTCTCATTTCTCGTATGGGAGTGCGTCGCACAGATCTAAGTGGCTCACCTCAATACTTACACAATAATATAAGCAACATCTCAAGAATAGTTTTGTCGCAGTTCCTTCTTCAATTAGATTCCGTTAATTAATAGCGGAACTGCATGCAAAAATTTGAGACACTTCAAATCCCACTGCATTACTAACAGCTCATGGAACTGGATTTTCTATTTCAAATAAGGTAACACTTGAAATGTTTACATGCTGATCAATTGAATCACACTGGATCAATTTATACACAAAAACCATTAAGTGTAGAAGAACTAAACTTATCAAAGAGGTATATTCCTCAATAGCAGTCCATTAGATGAGAGACGATGTTATCAAAAATTCAAAAAAGAATATTTCTTTTTTGAAAACGGAGAAAGATGTGGTGCCTACATGAAAGAACATACTTCTAATTAATGACAACAACACCTACTAGTATAGAATTTGAACGAGCATTTTCTTCGGCAGGGCATTTTTTTACAGAAATGAGAAGCTGTTTGAACGATGTAATTCTGGATGAGCTGTGTTATTTAAAAGCTTATTTAAGGAAACACAAGAAATGAAGAAATGTTTTGTTAATTTCATTATGTACTGTTTTTATTTGTTTTTTATGATGAATTAAGCTTTTTTTTATTTGTTTGACACACACACAATAACAATTATATCAAACAAATTTTTAATTATATTTCAGTTTTATTATGCGATTTAGACGATGATCATGTGTAAGTATATTTAATAAACTGTCCAATCCTAATCCCGGGCCCAATCCCGGGATCCCGAAATTTGGATAATGCAATCTCGGGATTGAGAATATAACTCGGGATTGCAAACCCTAGAGTTATTTCTTTTTTAAATAAACAGTATTTCAATTTTTATTGCCTAATTTTTTTCTATCCTCATTTTTTTAAGATCTTATGTTTATATCAAGTTTATAACTAGCACCCAAATATGCTCGAATTTAAAATATCTACTGATAAAAGTTTTTATTCTAGAATGTGACAGTTGTATCCTTATCTCTAAAATGTCTACAAGATAAGATAACATCATCTTTCTCAAAAATGACAAGATAAGTACATATATGAAAGCAAAAATATGCTGGAAGATATTTGGGAAGATTGGATAGTGAAGTATATATAAATTATTTGAGATGTCATAATCCATAATATATTTTGAGTAAAAGTAAATTCTTCATTTGCAACAGATAAAAAGGATTTATACCATTGAAAGATGATAAAATAAAGATACTTGTAGGAATGAAAGTATGTTGATAAGTACGTAGCGATATGCTAGTGGAATACCTAGAGACAAACTGAAAGAGATTACTTATAAAAGGAGTAAAAGATTTAAAAATGACTAATACATCTTTAAGTACATGGAAAATAAAATAATGCCTCACTCGGAAAGAGTTTGATTATAAAATTTTTGATCATGCAACCAATTTTTTACAGTGGCGGACTCAGATGTCAGTGGCGTACACCGAGGTTACATTCTAAAAACGCGTAGACTAAAGCACCGAGGAGGAATACGTATGATAAAATTAAAGGTCTATTGGTTAATGGGGAGGGGTATAATCCCAATTCCCCTCCCTTGTGTACGCCACTGATTATACATTTAACTGTGTGTTTAAGTTTGAAGAAAATAAATATTGGCAGAAAATCATGAACTAAATATGTCAGGGGTACTCAACCTTTTTTCACGCCGGGCTGCAAACGAATGACAGATATTTCATGCAGGCCACTGAATGAGGAGAAATGGGAAACACATTAAGGTAATATTGGTCATTTAAAATTTGGAAACTGATCAAAATATTAAAACTAATTTTTGGCGCTTAAGGGGGTTCACCCATGTGACGGCCTGTTTTTTAGAGAATTTTTTTTGAAGACCAGTAAAAAGATAGAACTTTTATTTATGTATATTTTTAGAGTATGTATATAAATGATTAGTCAAAAGTATTCAATAGAACGTGAGTTACAGCGCTCTGAACACACCCGCCTCGAAAAAATGGACGCTCACTTCCTCCAGGATTCTGGCTGATTGGCTTACCTGAAATAAAAAAAATAATGGCTATAAGCTATAATAAAAATTAAGCTATAAGAGCTTAAATGCACCGAATTGACTGTACTCAATTGAAAATAAAAATTGGATTTTTGGTAAACCTTTGAAGAAAAAGTTTCGCATCTCATGGTTTTTTCTGTTATGTTTTTGCTGTACAAATGTTTTGAATTATGGAGTGATCGTAGTCCATTTGAGGCTGAATCTACCCTATAAATTTGAAGTCATTCGATCAAACCGCTCTTGAGATATGATGGAGGAAAATTTGACAAACACAGTTTTGAGAAAAACACGTTTAAATTTCAAGTCCTATTAAAACTATGGAAATCTTAACTTACTCTAAACCGGCGATGTTTGGTGGTGAAGACTAAAATAAGTTCGACAAAATTTTCAATAACTATAGATATTTATTTCCTTTTAAACCTCTACAAACTTGTTTGAACGGAAATTTGCATAGAAGGGTCAGTGTTATCAAGCCGAATGTGCACAATAGGCTCAGCCTATTGTGCACATTCGATTGTAATTCGATTGCCAATTCAGTGCTCCGAACCGCTGCTCTTTTAACACTTGCTTCTTTATAACGACTTCTAATTTTAAAAAAAATCACTTTACCACCGCATTCTAGACATGTTAAGAAAGCAATTTACGGAAAAATAATTTTTTTGATTTTTTGAACCCATCACATGGGTGAACCTCCTGAATACTATATTAAACTCTACCAAACATACATAAAATTTCTTTTTTTTAGTTTTATGCACTTTTTACTGAATTATGGGGTAGTTTCGGTCCTCTTTCATCGATGACCAAGCTCTAGCTTACATTTTACTATCTTATAATCAAAGCAGCCATGCCGGTTGATATTTTTTTCTTTTGACAAAGCCTGTCCTATTTTTATTTTAAATATTACTACATCAAATGCAGAATGGCCACAAAGAGGAGTTTTGTCTGAATTTCAGACTGAAATCAGTATTATTTGTTTATAATTAAAACTTAGTTTCAACCGTAAAATCTTCACTTCACTGTTTTCTATTACTAACTGTTACAGTACAAGTAGAATAAAAAAAATTTGCTATTCATACCCGTACGACATCTATAGCAAAATTGGTCAATTTAATTGCTTGATTTATAGAATTTCCCGCTAATTTTTTAATTCTTTTTTCTTAAGTAATTTAATTTCTTAGTGCAATGGGCCATGAGTGGGCCACTCAAAAAGCCAAATGGGCCACATGTGGCACGCAGGCTGTCGGTTGAGTATCGCTGAAACATGTGAACAGATTTTAATAAAATCAGATGAATCAAATATTAAATGTTACAGTTTCATTCCTGTTTTTTTTATGTGTAACATCTTTCCTCTCGATTGCTGGAGATTTGTGGGAGTGATTTCGTGATAAGGGACGGAAATGCGTAACAGGAAGTTGTGGAGCTATTTAATTTGAACGATCAGCGTGCTTGGTGGTGTCTCTTCCCTACCCTCCCATTGAAGTTCTGTTTTTTTTCTCCTACATTCCGGAGGTGCACCCCCCCCCGCCCCTGCGTTCTAGGTGTTGGGATCTTTGTTTTTGTTTTGTTTTCTCACTTTAAGATCAAAGAAGAAGCGCAGCTGGTGTTGCGATCTATAGCAAACAGAACAACTCACATGTTGTGACTCTCCTCATATGGATATTACTTATCCTCAAACAAGTGGATTGGGTATTGTTAGTCAAGATATTGGGGACATATGTGCGGCAGAATGCTTATTTGAAAATGGACAAACAGTGATTTCGGTGGTCGTATACATTTCTCCAAATCAAACGGTTCAAAAAATTAAAGATTTCCTGCATTTTTTACTTATACCATATACCGAAAATGGTTTTGCTCTTAAAAAAAAACTATCACTCGCTTTCCATGATTTTGAGTGGTGATTTTAAAGTTAACTTCAGTTTGCTAGAAGCAGAGCCCCTCATAGCTTTTTTGAATGATGAACTCAAGCTCGAAATGACCACATATCGAAATGTTTCGACAACTAACAGTGGTACTGTTATTGACGTTATTTTTCAATGGTTTTTAAATACTTTGAAATCACAAGTATATATGTATGTCATATTTTAGTTATCATAAATTATCATTACCGCTCTTCCCCAAATTGAACAAGAATAAATATTTTTGATAAAAAATTGCGTTACTCCTTGCGTTAATGAAATAAAATTTTCATTAAATATATAATTATTCCATAGAAAATTATTTCCAATCATACTGGGTTCATTTTTTTCAGGATTTAAGTTGCTATTGCTAATTTACCACGATAACATGTCAGATGTTACACATCGTATGCGACTACTGTAAGGCTCGTTTCTTTTTTTTTTTTCATGTTTTCAAAATTTATTTTGAAAACTATAATCATTGTAGACAAATTCTTACATTTACCCGCATATGGATAAAAAAACAATAAATGCACGTAAAAGAAAAATTTACATTTATTTGTAAAACACACACATATATATATATATTTGTATTTTTAACTTTAAACATTTTTTTGTAACAGACTGTCACATTTTAAATAACTTTTTTAAACAATGTAACACTGCTAACTGTTGGAAACAACCATATTTATTCCAAGCTAAGCTCTCATCGATTAAAAGCTGCATCCCAAACTCTCAACACATTTTTGCGAGAAAAAAAAAGTATAAAGTAGTTTGCTGTGTCACTCTAAATTTAAAAAATCAAAAGGAGAACTAAATAAGTTGTGAATAATTAGTGTATTTTAGTAATATCAAAAACTTAAATGCATAAACAGACCTGTAATTGCTCTAATCGTCGATATCATAATCAAATTCCTCCGTGCAAGGAATTATCCCGCTTTCGATTCTATGTCCCACCCGATTTCCAGTAGCATTAACAATGGAAAAAAAGTGTAGCTTAGATTTGAATAAATACAGTACATCACGAAGAACATTAAATCTTGTTGTAAGTACAATTAACTTTTAAAAAAATGATTCTGAGGAACTGCATAGTAACTAAACTAAGTTATGAAGGAGAAAGGTTTTGTGTGTATTTCTAAAATTTTATTTCAGACGCAATATTTGCAATTATGTAATTGAATAAAATTAAATATTTAATCGGCTGCTTTGAAATAAGAGTTTTTCATAATTAGTTTATATATCAAAGACTCGTGTTGATAAAAAAACTGAGTCACTCATTAACATTCTTTCCGATTTGAAAATGTAAATTACTAATAATTTAATATCGCCATGTGTAACGGCAGTTAAGTGGTATTGACCACGGCTTAGAATCCCATTGCAAGTAACTCAAAAGAGAACAATTTATGATGCTTATCTCAGACTGGTTTCTCACTTGAAAGGATTACGACTCTCCCCACCCCTTATTTTTGTTGTATTGGATACAATGCTTTATAACCCTTTTGTTCGTTGAATTCCTTTGCCAATAAAATGTCCACTCACAAAATTGAACATCATTTAATGTATTACGTGTAATAGTTAATTCGTGATGGTTTTACGAATTCGAGTTAGTTGGACGTGTACACATAACTTAAGGTGTCTGAGCACACGTTCGGAGTACTTTTTTAAGAAATAGCATGCTAAAACATTATAATTTTTTTTAAGGAATCTATATCAATAAATACTAATATTAAATTAACAAAATTTTCAAAACATTTATCTAAATTTTACAGAAATCACAATTATAATTGAAATTTTAGAAATATTTTCTTAAAAATTCAAAGCAATTAGAGAAAGAGTAGTAACTTATAACAGTGAAAGTATTACTAAAACAAATTAGATACATTTATCTAGAAAATGTGCTAAAATTTCAATGTTTTATTAAAATTTAAAAATGTTAGAGCTGATTGAATATGTATAACAAGAAATGCGCCATTATTTAAATAACATACCATAACTCAAAAAATATTCATACAATAAGAAATATTTAAGAACATTCTCTGGAAAATAGTATAAATATCAAGTACCAAAATTTTCACAGGAACACACTTATAATATTTTAAGTTATAAGACTCGCCATGATAGATTTCAAACAATTTAAGTGCCCACTTCTGATAGATTAAAAAGACCCCTTCCGGTTTTTCTTATTTTATAGAGTTTATTGTAACTTGGCCTCTAGGTAATATAGAAGCAAAACAAAATATGATTTGTAGAGCCAAAAGATAGCATTATTCAATAAAATAGAAAATAAAATACATGTGTGTTTTGACAAAGTTTGGTCATTTCAACGTGTTAGAATATGACAATTTGTAACGTGCAAAACAGTTTACCTAAAAAACAACGATTTCGATTTAAAAACATTATAAAAGTAATTTATTGTTTGTGTAAAAACTGTTATTCTTTTTGTTTGTAAAAGTACTGAACAGTAAAATTGAAAGAATTGTAATACAAATTAACATAAAGCCGATTGTAAGCTCCAGAATATTTCGAAGAGTAATAGACGTTTCCCCGTAATTTATACATAAAAAATGCTTAGAACTGTTTCTCAACGTGGAGTCTACGCTTTACAAGCTGGTAATATGATTCTTAAGGGAAGAATTCGAAAATATCCTTATTTAGAGCTTAAAGGATCTATTTATTAGTAATATAGACAACAATAAACACTATTTTTTATGAATTGCTTGTGTAGTGTGGGATAAATTGCAATAAAAGCATTAAATAATTGTCCACGAGGCGATAAAATCTTCTTTTCAAACACAATCACGCTATTTGTTCTGAATGGTACGAAATAATTAATTCTGGGATCTAAACTTCCCCAGTGTTTAGCAGTATTTTTCATTATTAATCGTTAGTTTTAATTCAAAATAGACGTTTGTAAAATTATTATAAAAATCCCGTTGCTTAAAACAATACATAAGTTGAATAAATATTAGTCATATATGAATGGTAAATCAATTCATTTAGTAGTTTTTATTCATAGCATCATTTCTTAAGAAATATTTGTCATATGAAAAGTATGTTCTTTTTTCTGCATTTGGGTATTTTAATATGCATCTTTAATCTACGTTTTTATCAGTTTACTCTAAGCTCTTAGATTTTTGTCCTTTTATCCATAGTGAAAGAAGTGGTGCTAGTAAGAAGAAGCAAAAAGAGCTAATTTTAGAACATCCATATAATCTTTCAGATTTACAGTATCAAAAAGAACTCGCAGAAATGATACGTTAATTAAACAAATACTTATTATAAAAGGAGTGATGACACAGCTTTGTAAAGAAACCGAAATAAAATATCCAAATTGACAACAGAACTAATGTTACCATTTCCATCTTCATACTTAACCGAATGTGGATTTAGAGCATTGCTGCTAAAAAGAAGAAATAGGCTGGTTATAGCAAAACGGGAGAGGGAAATGAGTATAAAGTTAACTCTTAGCAATAAACAACACAAGCGCAAGGATCTCCCTAAATCCTTTATTTTTATTTCAGTTTTCCAGCGTAAGTAGTTTTGAAAAATTACTTGCTGTAATAGTAATTATTTCCCCCGTGAATTCCTAAAATTTTAAAGTTTAATTTATCACATTTAAATTTCACATATATATAAAGGGGAATATTTAGAAGGGTTCGGTGGGGGGGGCATAGAAAAAAGGTTCAAAAACACTGGTGTAGAAGTATATTACTTAAATTTAGATGTCGACACAGGATCTAAGAACAAAAATAGTTCAACCATTATCTTAATTATTATATTTGGTATATTTAATTTAAGTGGACGCAATAAATGTTATATTAAAATTTGCAGAACTTTAATTCGCAGAACTAGGTAAGAAAATTTGAAAAGTTGCTTGACTTGTTTAAAGATTACATTATCAGGAGAGCTATCTGTACATATTTAGAATTTGGAAGAAATGCTTTAGAAATGTAAACACAAAGAAATAAAATCTAAGTAACTATTATACACTTTTAATTTCAAATCTATTAGAAAATTAATCATTATAAAATATATTGAAAATTATAGGGATTATTTCAACCAGTTCCATTATGCTGCTGTGAAAGAAAAATATAATGAATTTAAGTTGAAATGTTTAGTTGAATCATATGTACAGGGCTTTTGTACTTTGAGAAAGTTGAGATATCTTTTTGCAAAAATAGAACCTACCTAAGATATTTAAAAGTAGACATTATGTATCATGCATTGCGAAATACTCGTTCAAATGATAATTTTATACAGATAAATGTGTACGACTCACAATCTCAAAACCGAGGCACAAAATGGCTCGACCGTTGGCCACATTTCGACTAAATGAGTTGAATGATTGTTTATGGCACGAGGCCTAGATCTAGACATGAGCAATGTCATCTGAAAATAATACAGTCTTACCATTTTTGCCAGTTGACATGCAGCTTGAACTTCCCTGTTTATTTTGGAGAATATGTACAAGAATAATGTTAGCCTATTAAAATTATCCGGGTCATGATCTTATTTAAGACAAAGTCTAAAACGAAATGAGGCCCCCGGATAGGGAAAGACCTTGGTTCCAGGTCCAGTTAACCCATGCCCTATGACGTCCCTGCACATGTAAAATATTACATCATAATAATAGTGAAGGAACTCATACATTTTACAAAAGGAAACACTTGGAAGCTACAAATAGTTAAAGAAAACAAACTAATATAATGATGCATCTATGAGCAGAAAATATTGGATGCTTACAGGTACCTTTTAATTGGTATGACTAGAAAATTAATTATTATTTCTTCATGTTACCTAATATTTTCTTAAAATTTATAGAGCAAACAGAAAACACTCTCTTAACATTCTCTAGCTTCTTCTCGATCAACAGTTTCCTCAAGAAAAGTAATTTCAGTTTCTTCCTTAATTTAATTCAGCTACTTTCTCAGCGTTTCAGCTATATTTTTTTTTTCTAAGCTTCTATAAGATTTATGCAGTAAGCACTTCATTTTTCGTACTTGACGAATAAGTTTGGAGTAAAAAATAAAGTGAAATGGCTGTAAGAAAATTAATTATTTTTTATTTTTATGCAGTGTAACTTGGGGCATAATATATATCTTTACAATGGAAGACATTTTATTTATTAAAAAGTTCCGCGCCCATTTATTCTAACATATTTTGAATTATTTTTTAGATATCAGCTTTTCTTGATATCAAACTTTTTTAAATACTTTTTCAGAGTAAAAGGTTTTATTTTCAAATTGTATCGCGACTCAATTGATAAAATGAAACACCAAAAAAGAGAAGCCTTTTTTTTCTTTAAATTACCTACTTATCAAATGGAAGTTTAAAACTTTTGTAAAAGGAGCTGCATAAAGTTTTAAAAAACTGACATGAAAATATTGAAATGTTATGCAATTTATTGTTTTTAAAGAATGAAGAGGGTACTGTTATTTTCATTACTTAACACCCTCCTTGTAATAGGGACCGATGCATATTAAATCTGTCGAGGCTCATACGTCATTCCGTTGGTGTGATGTGGATGTTAAGAGAGGAGAGTACCATCACAGATGCCATCCTCGTCACGTAAGTGTGGTTCAAAATTACGAGGTCCGTCGCCAATAACCCACGTGCACTTTTATAATGCAACGTTAAACTCTCAATCTTCTCATTCATAAAATACCATTATTCAAGTGACAGAAATCGTGGGATGAATGTTTACAATCCAAACTTGAATGTTTGTTGAATAATAACACAAATATATATAATAGAACAAGTACTGTTTCTTCTTGGTGAATTTAAAATACGTAAAATTATTATGTGATTTAAAAGTTAGTGAAAATGAATATAGAGCTATTTGGAGCATTAAAGTGCAATTTGTGAATTTTTTTCTTTAAATCTTAAGAAATAAGAAGGGGGATTTCATTTAAAGAAATAGTATATGCATGCATAATGGTCCTATTTTTATAGGGTTTATTTAGTAAAGTTTAAAGAAAAAAGGTTTTGCTTCAAATAATAGAAATAAATGTACTATATCTATAACATATTGAAAGCTTGAATTATGTGTAGGTAATTGGAAAAAAAAAGGTATATATATATATATTGAACACAAATAAAATCCTTTTTTCTGGTTTGTTTCATTAGATAGAATTATGTACTATCAGTTTTCTCAAGACCGCATGCAGGTTCTGGTAGTACCATAGAAGTTCTTTTCGAGAATTCACATATAATGTAAGAAATAAACATCGCTATAAAACTCATAAATTCAATTAAGTTTTCTTTCGACAATCACAATTCTTAATTTATTTAATAAATACATTAATAAACTATACATATATATATATACGTATATTGTTACGAATTTTGTGTAATGAGTGCTTAAAATAGAGTAAATAATTTATATGTGGTGGTATAATACTTTAAAGTTACTTTATTGTTCTATTTTATGCTAAAATTGTAATCTTCGCAAAATACCCGTCTCTCTCATTATAATGGTGATCCAATTAAAACTTGACAAAATCTTGGTGATCAAGCCAAATTGGTACCATTTTTGGTGACCATTTTCGCGACCACTGCAGACTCTCATTAAGGTGATTTTAACTAAACAGGTCTTTAAGTAATTATTTAACATTTTCAGTTCACAAGAAAAAAATTTCCGGTAGCCACAGTTATTGGCAGGGAGGCAAAATGCTTAAAGCAGGGATTAAATGTGGTTCCATGTTAGAGGAGGTAATGAACTTAAGAACGTCAAATACATTTTCTATGCTAAAAATGATACAATCAGGTTATTGCTTTAGCCAAATTCTAAAAATCGCATTTTGAAAAGACGTTTCCCATATCTTTACAATGCGCCAGTATTAATTTTTGCACATATATTTAAGTTTGGGGACGTTCTGTTTGTTTTAATGAAAACTTGCAAATAGTTAGCTTCCTTAGGCCAACTTCTTAGGTATTTCTGTTATAGATATCAAGATAGTATAATTAGGATGAAAAATAACATCAAGAATAACCTCTGCTCAGTTATATTATTTTTCCAAAGTGTACAAATAAAATTAAAAAGTACTAATTCTAGACAACAGTCAGCCTTTTTTAACGACTTACAGATATCTCAAACGTGATTGCATTAACATATGTCTTGTTTGCTTAAAATTAAGCATATATATAATAAGCATCTAAAATTGCTGTATTATTTTGAAAATTATAAAACTCTGATTTTTGGACTTAGAATAACTGGATAAACTAGGCTTTAAATATAATTTGTTACTTAAAGAAATGCATGATTTCGGATTTCTTTAGCGCAATCTGGCCAATAGATTTTAATTTACATAGAAAAAAACTTTTGAAAATATTCAATAACCACATATAATGGAAATTGCGAACATTTTATGACTAATGAATGAAAATTATTCTGTATTTCTTGCCTTTTTTATATATATAATCTATTGCGGAGTACGTTTTTTATTCAAATTAGTTCCTTCCCAATCCATGCTGAACATCTTTTTGGATTTCAATGATAAATTATTGACCTTTTGAGGCTATTATTTGTACGACCTATTTTAAGAAGTATCGGTGAGGGATAAAAGTCACATTTCAAGAGTCAGAAGAAGAAAATATTTATGACTTTTGCGTCCCGACTGGTCAATTTCGTGGACAAATTCGTCGCAAAATTTATAGCTTAACACAATGTGTGTTAAGCATTGTTGGAAGCCCCTTTCTTCACAAGATTCCTCTGTCAATCAAATGAGGACTACGCACCTTCTCTGAGATGGATACCTACTTTGAAAAATTCAAATTATATATATGTTTGTGTTTTTCTTGGGCTTGTTTATATAATATTTAAATTTAAATAAGAAATTAAGATAAAGTTCAATGGAGATAGCACTGAAAAATGCTAAATATAATTTTAAATGATTAACTAGTCTCTTAAGGAAAAAACTAAACATTATTGACTGTTATGCTTAAGTTTTCTTTCATAAAGTATAAGTTAAATAGTACTACAAAATTATCCAATGGTATTTACTAAAAAAAAATACCCTTAATATTTTGTGTACTTAAAATATATGGATATGATTAATATGAAAGAAGTTTTAAATAAAGAATTTTTTTATTGAAACTGCATCAAGAAGAATGTTGCTATTAGTTTACATTAAAATAATTCAGTTAAATTAAATAATAAAATTAAAACATTAATGAAAGACAATACTAATATTAATGAATTTTGCTGTAAGCATATATAATGAAAGAAGTTTTGATAACTCAATGTTGTGAAGAATCAAATAGAAACTGAATAGCGTTTTTTTCTCATTATTTAATTTAGCTTTCCCAAATGTTTTTATAGCTCAAAATTAAAAGTTCAAGCTTGTTTTACTTATTATAAAACTTTCTAGGCAATTAAGGCTGAAAAATTACGCTGTAGATCAAAATATGAGGCTAAGCAAACTTTTGAATATATCATAATGCTTAGAATAGTTCATTTTACTTGTTTGCACTAATTTTTTCCCTGTATTAGGAGTACTATTCGTTTTTAAATTTTGTTTATAGGAAAATAATGCCTCTTTATATTAAATTGATTATTTTTCATTTGCATATTTTATATGGTTTCATTCACTGTAGATGCAAATGCATAGCGAAAATAAAGAACTGAAAATAGTTTCTATATAATCAGGGTAGGTGCAGGAGTTTAAAATACTAGTCTGAGTTAGAAATTGAAACACAAAAATAAAAGAAACAAAATGAGCAAAAACTGTTTCGTTTTGAATTAGTTTAACAGTTTTCTTACCTTCTATTTCGTTTTCAAACCTCAAACATATTTCATCATAAAGTAACAAAAGAATAATTCTATTGATCGCAGAACATCTATAATTTAATATAAAATCTTACGTCTAAGCAGGAAAGAAATTGTACTTGCATATTGGTTTCTTTTTCCTTGTTCCATCCAGTTTTCAACAATAAGGAAATTAACTCAGTGTTTCTCAAACTTCTATTCAATCAGAATTTTCATCGCCCCCCCCTCACAATACCAATGTATGGAATTCAATAATACAATAATTTGACACTAAAGCTAGAATACGACTTTCACTTCTTAAGGACCACCATCGTATATAAACGTCTTGCTCAGCCAGAGCTTTAATCACCCGGATGTATATATACGTATTTCTGAAGTACGATCTTTTCCGTTCTCTGGAATAATTTTATGAATTATTTCGAAGGCTTTGGAATGCAATAAAAAGACCTCGACAGCATTTGTGAAGGATTTACTTATTTATCCCTCCCCCCTGCCAATACATCACATACACACGCCTAAGCAAAAAACAGTGGCATTGAGGAGCAAATCGCGTACCTTTTAATCGGTAGAAAATTAATTAATCATGGACCATACAAATTAAGTGTTCATTTTTGTACGTAATTTATACATGACATATTCATTGCTAAATTAATTACAAAATACATTGTGCAGTACTGATACATTTATAAATGTATTTATTTCTTATTATGTCAGAACGTATATTGTTTGTTTACTTTCGAAAATTAATAATTTTTAAAATAACCTTTTGTTTTTTACCTTTCAATATGCTCGTTCCCCTCGTAGAGTTGATACGCCCCCCTAGGGAGGCTCACCCCACAGTTTGAGAAACGCTGAATTAATTCAAAGTATAATAACGTTATATATATATATATATATATAGCAATGTTTATAATACTGTAGAAACCATATTTTTATATTTAACTCTATTATTTTTATTTTTTCATTTATCATTTCTAAAACCTATTGTCTGGTTAACTTGCAATTTCAATTTTTTTCAGTTCTGCTTAGTGTTTATTCATCTCTCTCTTTTGGAGAAATTTTGACTATATATTTATATATATTACATGTTTCATGTATACGTGTATAAATGTAACATGGCCGTGGGTAGACTAGTGGTTAGATCATCGGACGCCAGACCGGAAGGCCTGGGTTCGATGCTTGAGGCCACCAAATACTCGCCGAGTACAAACGGAAAACGTGCTCGTTAAATCTGTGGATCCAAATGGTATCGTCATCTATCGTGAGCAAAATCATGCTGTCACCTTCATGGGCTCAAAGCTTAGGCTAATGACAGACGTATCTCTAGCCCGTTGCCATGATGAATTTTGTCGATCTCGATCTGACTACGTCAGACAGGTGGCATAAGCAACAACAACATAAATCTAACATTTTTATTCATACATTGTTTGTAATGTTTAAATTAAAATTTATGCACACACTTCAAACATGATAGTTTTATTTAGGAAAATGTTTAAAACATTACTTAGAATATATAATTTTTTTATAAAACAATGCAATTTCGTACTACGTTCTTCAATATTTGACTATTTAACTTAATTTAATTCTCTAGTTAATAATTTCATTTATTTATTATCGGAAAATTTATGTTAAGTCTGTTGATTACAAATCACACGTAAAACCTTTTACAGTAAGCGGAATATTTTTTATGATTTAAAATCCCTTGTTCAGAGAAATGATTTCAAAAGTTATTGGAGGTCCTAAAAAATAACATGATTTAATTATAATTGCCCATTTGATTACGTTCTGTGAAGGATGCAATATTTTGGTGACTCTTTTAAATTTGACGGTCTGAGGGGAAAATATGGTCAATGGGTTAGTACCTCTAAGAGGTAATCAATAAAATTATGGATAACATATTGGCGAAAGTGAATAAATTAAACGAAATCCATCTTTCATATGATAATTAATACAGTAAATCCTTATAAAGAAATGCACATGTTTCTATATACAAAAATACTATTATTAATTACGTACAATGCAACTAATTTGTTGTCTCAAAAAAAATCTGAAGAAATAAATATCTATAAACATTTTATTAAATACTGCTTGATTCAAAATTATCCGATTGATTTTATTAATTGTTATTTGTGTAAAGAAATTCCAAATAGTAAGCATTAAATTCCTTAGAATATTAATAGTTTATTATTATAAATTTATCATGTTTCCCAGTTAAATATACTTAAAGTTACCTGCATATTCAAATTATAGTTAAAATTACGTATTCCCTGAGTTTTATTTTAACTATATATTAATTTTTTTATATTCAAATACATATATAATCCTAGTGACCAAGTAACGGTAGTATATATAAATACTATTTAATTATTTTGTTTCTATTAATTTCATACTTCTGTTAAGTGCTACTATTCTGCCAATTCAATGCTTTAAATATGTATTTGAGTCCAGTGTCTAACTTGTTTATTGCACTCAGTTTTAAAGCGGGTTATGCATTTTTCTTCTTATGGATTTAGGTATTCTATCCCTTATTTTACATAAGACTTTGCTCAGTATTATTAACAGAAAGAGGAAAGGTTGGCTGGCCAAAAAACAACTTAAACCTCACTTTCATATAAATTTTTTACATATAGAAGCTGTCTTAAATGCTTATAATACTACAGCATCCATATATATATTTAAATTTTATTACTTTTATAATTTCTAATATATTTTTTCTAAATTCTAATATCTGGTTTACATTACAATTTCAGTTTTTGTATGTTGAATATTAATGATTCATGTCTATATAGTTCAGAATATTAACTATAGATAGATAGTATATATAAACATTTACTGATTTGGGAGAAGTGATGTTTGTAAAAAGCGTTTGCGCGAAATTATTTCTTTGTTTAAAATTTTATTTCATATCACAAAAATAGCTTAAAAAATCAAATTATTTGATAACCTAACCTGTAATATTAGTTTTTATTGTATAGTGTTCGCACAATTTTTTTTTAAATTTGATGTTTTGAAAAGATTTTAATTTGATTTTCGATGTAATGATTAAACTTAAAAGAATTTTATTTTTATACTATGGATGTATTGTTGTTGTTGTCGTGTCCTTCCCGCAGAGAAGGAGTGAAAGTTCCCATTGCCTGTGAGACAGGTTGGACTTCTTAAAGATAGATGGATAACGATAGATAGAAAACTTCTTAACGACCACCTATCTCCAACTCCACAATTTTAGCATGGAACTGAAAGGGAGGGAAATATTCTCCAGCCCCCTGCACTCATGGTTTCTGCTGCGACCACCCACAAGACTTTCGTACCCACTGATTTAACGAGCACGTACTCCGTCAATACTTGGATATTCGAGAAGTTTATATTCGAGAAGTTCCTCCTGATTACAATTTACTATAGAAGCGTTGTTACATGCTCGTAACGATTCGTCAAATAGAAACCATCCGGACAATTGAATGCTTGAAATTGCTGATTTCCACACACACAATTCCTCTGTAAACAAGAAAAAAATATATACATATAATATTTAAAGTGAAACGAAAGTACTTTTACAATAGTAAAAATGAACAATGTTCTGTCTCTTAAAATTTGCGAACTTGATTATTTATGAAAATAGATTAGATTTAACAGATAAATTTAATTTAAACAAGCTGAAAATATTTTTCAGCTATTATAATAATTACTATTATTATTGTACTTATATTTGACTCTAAGGCGCATTTTTATCCCAATGTTAATGCTACTGAAAATCGGGTGTAGCTTAGAACCGAAGGTAGAAAAATTCTTTCCATGTGTTAAATTGAATACCATACTGACGATTAGAGCAATTACATGTTCTCTTAAGTAATTAAAGTTTATAATTCTGAAAAAATAAATCATTTATTTGCTTCTGTTAGTTCCATTTTAATTTCTTTTTTAAATTCCATAAATATCTGAAATCAATAAATCATTTTATAGTATTTTTTACAAAAACGTGTTCAGAATTTGATGTGATGCATAGGATCAATGGCCGCTTGGATTTGAATAGATCCGGTAAGTACTTTTCGGATAGTTCGAAATCTCATATTTTTACAAAAGCGATTATTTGCTTCTAACATTCCCATTTCTTAAAAAGAAGTTATATTTCGCAATAAAAAATGTAATTAACTAAGGTAAAAGCCAAAATATAATACTTATATTTGTTGAAGACTGCTATGATTTTCGCTCTACATGATCGTTTTGTGTTTAACTTTCAGCAGACTAAAATTTTAGATTTTTCTAACGTACATCCACAATTAAGATAGATTTGCAGAAATACAGTTAGAAATTATTTTATGTAACCTTATCATAATAAGGGGAGAAAAATCTCAAAGAAAACTTTCAATCTAACTGGGTTTTATTAACTATATGAACAATTTAGATTCACAATTCTTAAAATACTGAAAATTATGTCATTGAATTAAAAAAAAATATTCAGTTGCTACATAAATGTTCCTAATTATTAAGTAAAAAACAGTTACTTACGTATTAGCGTCACCGCAATTCAAATTGGAGCACGCGTATCACGCCTTCACCGAAAGCTGGTTGATAGCGCTATTTTTTCATATAAAACGTTATATATATATATATATATATATATATAATATATATATAATATATACATATATAAAAAAAAATAATAAAAAATAATATAAAAATAAAATATATATATATGAGTGACACCAATTTCTTGCGTTGACGCTAATATGTAAGTACCAAACAACGTAACTTATTAATTATAACCATCTAATAAGTGAAAAAAAACATGAAATAAGTAAAATAACTTACTGTGCAATCCGAAAAATTCAAAACATGGTAAGATGTATCAGAACTATTAGGACAATTCATCCTGTACAATATTTGACCCCAAAGAACAAAAGAAGATACAACGTTAGGTAAATTCATGGCTAAATCTGTAAAAATATAATAAAATTTTTCATTTTTTTTTCTATTTCTAAATATAACATGCTTTTAATTATTTTTAAAAATGAAACCATTTCAGAAGTTTTAGTTTTTAATGATTTTTTTATTTAAATGTAAAATTTTTACACAAATTTAAACAAACATTTTTGATATCTATAATGGAAATAGATTTTTCAATACATTTCATTCCAACGATTAAAATATATATATATATATATATATATATATGTCTACTTTTATATACAGGGTGTCCAGCCTTAATGTGACCCAATAGCTAATTCCTGAACCGTCCGGTTTAGATATACACTTCCAATTTGAAAAATGTTTAAAAAAAGGTAAGGAATGTTTTTACGTGCTTTTCAAACCAAAAATCTCATTTAGAAAAAAATTACAAAAATTAAATATTTATACAGTCCCCAGGTCCTATCACTTATATTTAGGAAAAGATGCAGTACACAGAAACAAAGTAAACACAAAAAGTTTCATTTTATTACGATAAAAACTGACCGAGTTATGCCTACATAAAATTGAAGCATCTGAATTGCTCAGAAAAGGGGGCCGTATATACATTGAGTTTAGTGAAAAGTAATTCACTATCTACAGAAAGAGCAAAAGAAAAACATCATAGTAATATTGAAATATCGTTTTAAACATCATAGATTGACAATTTGTATTGCTGTATGGCAAACAATAAAAGTTAAATTAAAGAAATACAACTTGTACCGAAAAGATTAAAATTCAGCTTATTTTAACAAATAGCAGCAAAAGAATACATGGTTTGCCGTTCAGATTATAGTATATTGTGGAATGATGCGCCAATCATGAATCAGGGGCTTTATTATATCAGAATGACCAAATTAACTTAAATAATGTTAAAATGACTGCCTTCCGCAGAAATGCAGTATCGAACCCTCGTCAGAAACTCCGCCGGTAGCTTTTGCAACATAGTTGATGTCACAGACCTGCATGACATGCTGATTCGATTGAGTAAATCGGATTTACTCGTGGATTCACGTTCGTATACTTTGTTTTTCAGGAAGCCCCAGAGAAAGAAATCCAGATGACTTAGGAAACTTCATCTTCTAAGAAATCGGCTAATGGTCCAGATAAAATTTCCATGTATGATTCGGATGTTAAAGGTCCATCGAAATACATTGAGCCAATTAAGGTGCTCTTCCATATTCCGCACCATACATTCACCGACCAACGCACTTAGTGGCAATTCGGTCGTATTAGATGTGGGTTTTCGAGGGACCAATAATGCGTATTCTGCGTATTAATAGTGCCTTGCCTCGAGAACTGGCATTCATCCGACCACAAAACTTCCTTAAAAAATTCTGGATTTTCATCCGGTGTATTTAACACGAAATTGAAAAAATCAAAACGATGCTCCTGGTCTCCGGGCATTAGTTCCTGCGCCAGGACTGGACGATAAGGATATGCACCGTACGTATATAATATGTTCCACACCGTCGATTTTGAGTAGGAACAAGCCTTGCTAATATCCCGGACACTACTTTCAGGATGAGCCAGGGCATATCCTAGAACAGGGATGGCGAACCTTTTTTGAGACGTGGGTCAAATTTTGTTCATATTTTTTTTAGTACTAGCTCATGATTCACTAATGCCCTTTTGCATCAGAGTTAAGTTTAAAACTTTTTCACTAAGTATTTTTAAAACTAAACATCTTTAAATTCATCTTAATTGGTCTAAACAACTTAAATTGGCTTAAATAGTAAAAATAAGCGAGGTTTGACTATTTAAAATTATGTAGTGGGGCTACAAGCTCTTAAGTGTTTGGTGCCAATGACAATGAGTGTTTGAATGAAAAACGAGTAACGAAAATTACATATTATATACACTCAAGCACAAAATAATTAGCGCACCAAGAAAGAGTAGTCAAAATGAAAGGAAATTTTACATACGTAATGATTACTTTGATATAAGTAAATGATTAGAAAATAAAAGGAAAATGATCATTTATTTCAGAGAAAAAGGCAAATTAACGTAGGATTTAATACCCTGTTGAACCCCCTCTAACGCGAATGCATGAAGCGATATGTTCGGGTATTGAGGCATACAAGTTCTGTATGATGTCTTGAGATATGTGTTTCCATATTTGCTGTAACCTTGCCTCTAATTCGTTCAAACTCGTGGGATGCCCAACTCGCAGTCCCAAATGATCCTCAAATATGCTCGATTGGAGACAAATCTAGGGATCGGGCAGGCCAAGGAAGGGTAGTAACAGTGCGGAGACAGTCTTGTGACACCCTTTTCGTGTGAGGCCGAGCAATGTCTTGTTGAAAAAGGCTCCTGGGAGCCATTGCATGAGTGGTAACACATGTGGTTGCAGGATGTCATGGACAAAACGCTGGGCTGTCATGGTGCTACGTATCAAAACTAGAGGTGATCGTGTATTGTAGGTAATGGCACCCCATACCATCACACCAGCTGTGGGAGCGGTGTGTCACTGTAAATGAAAGGTAGGATTGAGGGGTTCACAACACACACGAACACGATTGTCATCACTGCTGAGATTGAATCTGGATTCGTCGCTAAAGACAGCCTGGTTCCATTCCATTGCAGTCTAGTTTCCTCGTGCATGGCATCACTCCAAACGGAGGCGTCGATATGTGGGCGTCAAGGGCAGCACACGTCACGGGTGCTGTCATCCCAAATGTCCTTCAGCCAGGCGCCTTCGTATGATTCGAAAAGACGCAGGGGTCTCAATTGAAGGTGCTACCTGTGCCTGGATGGCGGCCGATGAAGCATTTGGATGTACGCGCACATTTCATACCACGTGGCGGTCATATCTAGACTGGTCTGTCGAGGGCGTTCTGAGCCTGGTCATCCGGTTAATGACATCTCTCGGATCCACTGGTCCCAATATCTCCTCCCAACACAATAAGAGCGGCCTAATTGACGAGATACTCGCCTAGCTGACCACCTAGCTTCCATCATGCCGATTATTCTCCCCCTCTCAAACTGCGACAGCTGCTCATATTGTCTTCGAATAATCATGGTAATGGCATGTCTATCTCAGCGCTTCCTTTGTAAACGATGCAGCACACTCAAACAAGCTTCGGTTACTAGTTTTATACTCAGCGGAGAACGACGTTAAACGCCCTCTACCTTCTGTACGTAATGCGCAATCACTCTGTATTTCTAATCATTTGCATATCTCCCCGACATGTACCTTCATGCCAAGTTTCGTTATGATCGCGCAATTATTTCTTGGTGCGCTACTTTTTTTGTCCATGAGTGTATTACAATGTGAAGTATTATTTATTAGTATATATATATATATATATAATATAAAAAATAATATAAAAAAAAAAAAAAAAAAAAAAAAAAAAAAAAAAAAAAAAAAAAAAAAAAATAATAAGTTAATAATATTAAAAAAAAAAAAAAAAAAAAAAAAATATATAATAATATTATTCGGGCTATAATTGCTACATTCCCTTTATGACAGATAGTTATATATATATGCTGTATTTTTTTTGATAAAGTCTAGCTCTGTTAAAGTTGTATGCAGTCATATTCCATATTCTATCAAAGAATTTGGAAGAGTCAAAAATGAAAAAGTTTTACTGGGATTAATAACTTTTCTTTAGAAATATTTAAGATTCTTTTATAATTGAAGGGAAAAAACTTACTGTTGCAAATTTACTCCAGATATATCTTAACGATATTATTTTTGGTGAGATATATATTTGTTATAAATAAGAAATTAAAAATTGGGGTAAATTATTATTTAAAAGTGATTTAAAATTATAAATTTAAAAAATGGATAAGTATAAGACATTAAAGCTAAGATCTTTTTTTTTATCAAACGTGATTATTGCCGTGAATCCCAACAATTTATTTACTGAAAGATTATGTGAGCATATTTTTATTAATAAAATGAACATAAAATAATTCAGTAATACATTCGCAAACGATATCCGAAGACAGCGATTTTATTGCAATAAAAACGTCAGCTTCTTAAGCGAAAACGGTGGGCAGAAGCAGAGTAATGCTTTGTAGACACAATAAATACGTCAGCTTTCTAAATGAAGACGATGTTTGTAGACAAAATGAAGTTATGTGTCAGCATCCTGAGCAAGGACAGTTTCCTAAGACAGGGTAAGGATGTGCGTCAGTACGCGTAATGAATACTGGTATCCAAAGACAGGGCAAAGGTATACGGATACAATATGAACGTGAGCTTCCAAGCGAGGACAGTTTCCAAGACAGGGTAATACTGAGACAGCCTCCTAAATGAGGACGGTCTTCAAAGACAGGGTAAAGCTATGAGGCAGCATCCTAAATGAGGACGGTCTTTAAAGACAGGGTAAAGCTATGAGTCAGCTTCCTAAATAAGTACGGTCTTCAAAGACAGGGTAAAGCTATGAGGCAGCATCCTAAATGAGGACGGTCTTCAAAGACAGGGTAAAGCTATGAGGCAGCATCCTAAATGAGGACGGTCTTTAAAACAGGGTAAAGCTATGAGTCAGCTTCCTAAATATACGGTCTTCAAAGACAGGGTAAAGCTATGAGGCAGCATCCTAAATGAGGACGGTCTTAAAGACAGGGTAAAGCTATGAGTCAGCTTCCTAAATAAGTACGGTCTTTAAAGACATGGTAAAGTTATGAGTCATTATTCTAAAGGAGGACGGTCTCCAAAGAAACGATAAAGCTTTGAGTCAACATCCTAAATGAGGATGGTCTCCAAAGACGGGGTAAAGGTAAATGGATACAACAAAAGCGTGAGCTTCCTAAGCGACGACAGTTTCCTAAGAAAAATTAAAGCTATATTAATATAATAAAAACGTTAGATTCTCTCTCTCTCTACCATTTTTAATCAGAAAGGCTTTAATGATATAATAGATTCCATATTGTACAGTATTAGTGAGTTTGAACATGTTTTTAGTTATTTTCAGACAGTTTTAAATGAAAAAAAAAGTTTTTGATGTATCTCAGTAGTGGAATATTTTATTATTTCATCAACATATTTTTATATAAAAGTAACTGAGCTATTGTAGGCTGTATATGCTGTTTACTTTATCTAATTAAAAAGGAACAAACTATTTAAGTCCGCACAATCAGAAGTAATTTCAATTCTTCAAGCTTTTAGGTTCCACGGCATACTCAAAATAGTAAAATATACTAAAATCTAGTCTTCGCTCTTTTGGTCAATTTCATTTTTTTAAGGTATTGAATTTCTTTTTTCTACTTTAGTTAAGATTTTACTGATTTCACCCAAAGGGAAATGTGATATAAATCTGGTAAAGACTCAACAACTTTTTCTTAAAAAAGTAATAAATTGCGTGGCCGAATTTTGCGTGGGGAATTCCACCTCTGTCAGGCAGAATTCTTTTTTAATGGTAGTAAATAGCTAATTTCTGCAGATTTATTTTTAATAATGATTTCCTAATTTTTTTTCACTTCCGATTATGAAGTCGCTTCTTTAGTATTTAATTCTTCTTTCATCCTCACTTGATTTATTTATTTATTTTTAATTTTTTACTGTTTCGAATATTTTAATTTCTTTTTCTACAATCATTTTGAAATACTTCATAATCAATTTCCCTCTTTACTTTTCTGCGCCGGTCTACTTGGAAAATAAAAGGAATTTCTTTTTATTCCATTTTTTAAATCGTTTTAAATAGTTGTAATTCTACAGTTCTCAGTTGTTTCATCAAGTTTCAGTAATATTTTTTTTTATTCTTCATATTTCGCGAGGGGCGAGGCGGCTATCTTAAATAATATCTACATTCCGTCTATAGCTTGTTTGGAGTGACTTAGCAGAATACAAATAAACTAGCGCAGATTTAAAAGAATTAAATATTGCACTTGAGGAAAACATGTACACTTGAAATAAACGAAAGATCTAATAACTACTATATTTAGATGATCAGAATACAGTAGTTGTTTTCCAAATTATGGCAAAAGAGTTTTACTTACGTAGACGCCACCCCATGAATACGAATCTAAATGTTGTCTTGCTGTTCCGTTACGTTTCTTTTACCGCTAAACTCGATAGTCTTTCGGGTACTTACGTATTAGACCATATTTTTGGTAATACTTCACTGCGTTCGCTTTCTAAGAAAATAAGATCCCAAATTTAATCATTATTCACAGCAGAATAAGAGAAGAATAATACAAAAGAATTAACCAATTAAAGTAATATTATCTTCGATCATTATTGTCCTTGAACATGTGCGAGAAAAGTTCAAACTTTGAAAGTTATTATAGCCACATTTTGTTTCAATTTCGATCATAATTAGTGTTATTGGAATTCTTTTACGTATAGTAAATAATCATTGGAAGTATTTAAAGCACTTTAACATTTCTTATCTTAAACGGACTTCTATTGGTTTTTATAAGCGAGCGAAAACTTTTTCCAACATGAAACGAATAAAAAAATTTCATTATATAACAATGTTGGTCACAAATGTTTGTGATAAAGTATGGTGCACTAGAGTTAAGAAAACGCACACTTAATCCTTTTTATCAACATGTAAAAATAACTTAAGAAGCAAGCGATAATGATGGAAGTTACGCATATAACACTAAAAGTTAAAAAAAAAACTACTAGCAAACGCAATAATTTTTGTCTTTTTAACTTACACGAGTGCATTAATTCTTAAAGTGCTGAAAAAATTTTTTGAAACTGAAGAGAAATTT